>VTFQ01000015.1:27933934-28076434 GCA_036281575.1 Ancherythroculter nigrocauda
TTGTTATTTGAGTGTTGATTATTTTATCTAAAAATACAAAGCAATTGAATTTAGGCTAATAGTTTGGGCTTCTTTCAAGTTAGGGCTCCCTACATAGTTTATAGCATTAGCAGAGATCATTTTTTTTTATCCTTAAGAAACTTTTAGTTTTAATTTAATTTAATATATTTAAAGACAAAAACACAATTTTTTCAGTAAACCTCTGTTTAATAATAAAAAAAAAAGCAATTTTATGTTTAGTTTTCTCTCCACCTGCTGTACCGAAAACTGTACCGAACCGTGACTTCAAAACCGAGGTACGTACCGAACCGTGAGTTTTGTGTACGTTACACCCCTAATGCATAGTGCTATATATTTATTTATTTATTTATTTATTTATTTAAATATTTAATGTTGCAGTATGCATACTGCCACATCAGAATTAAAGATAATTATGAGATGTATTATAAGAAGAAAATTAATAATAATAATAATAATAAAAATAATAATAATATGATAATAATAATAAATATTAAAATTATATATATATATATATATATATATATATATATATTATTATTATTATTATTATTATTATTATTATCTTTTATATATATATATATATATATATATATATATATATATATATATATATATTTATTATTATTATTATTATTATTATTATTATTAATAATAATAATAATAATAATAATAATAATAATAATAATAAAATTATATATATATTATTTATTTATTTTTTTATTTTTTTATTTTTTTGGGCCACATACTGTTTTTTTTTTTTTTTTTTTTCCGCCTACTATATAGCAATTTCAGATGCAGCCATGGGCTTTTGACAGCTCCAGGGCTTTAGTGAAAACGGCAATTTCTTTCAGCTTTCCCCCCTGTTTGGCCTAAAACACTGTGGTCATGGTCGTGGTCATCCAGTTTGAAGTGTTGACTACAACAAAAAAAATTCATATTTTCTGTTGCCATGTTCTCTCCGTCTTTATGATTCTTTGCAGCCTTTAGCTACTGCCTACAAAGCACTGGATCCTAATTTGAGCTTAACATTTACTCTTTGAATTCTTGCATCTAGGAACAATACAAGTGGACACCATTTTGACTAAAAGTTTGCTAAGAAGTATTTCCTACTAAAGCAAGGTGGTGTTTGACTCTGGTAAGCGTATCCATAGCAGATTGGTGGGAGTGGCCTTGGACTGCAACATGGCCACTGCCAGTGCATTATGGGTGTTGAAGTTTTCCTACCTATTTGTCAAAAAGAAAAGACCACATCCCTTTTTTCTCTTTCTCTAATCAGGTAGCAGTGTTCTACTGTATAGGCAGCCATGTTTTATTGAAGCACCCCTTTAACAGTTAATTGATATGAACTCTCCTTCAGTGGTCAGAGAAGTGTGGCATGAGCAGACGGTACGGAAGCTGTCGCAGCTGATAGATCTCCCCCTGCTGGAGGGGGTGCTGAACTGCGCAAAGATTGTGTCTCCCCCATCCCGTGGCAGTAATAATGAGCCTGACCTGCTCTACACCAGCAACTACCTCGATCGAGAGGTTCTGAAAGCCTTCAAAGAATCACAGTGAGAAATCTTCACATTTAAACTGTCAAGAAACCTAATGACACTCAGGTGGGCCTAATAATTTGTCTTCCTCCGCCCAGAGCTGATGTTTGGTTGTCGGCAGCCATAGACCTGCTGGATTTCCTTCCAGATCAGCTGGTGGTGGAGGTGAGTAGAGAGCTGCCCACATTGTCCTGTGAGGAAGAGGATGGCCAGGTCAGACCCTCAGGCCATGATGAATGTAAATTACTGCTGTTTCATGTACTGGACAAACACTACGGACACATGGACCACAAGCCTCTCCTCTGTGACAGCATGGCAGACGTCTACACTGAGATAATGGAATTCTTGGGTAAAGCTAACGCTCCTCAGATGATTCATTCTTTCCAAAAAACAATGTGTTCCTTTGTGTCTAATGATCTGTTTACCTTTATATCTAGTGAACGGAAAGCTTGAACAAGCTTTGGAAGTTCTGCAGCTGACGCTGAAGCTGCTGTCTGCGTCTGCACGCGAGGAACTGCGCAGACTGCTGGAGTTTATGGCAGCAGCTGCAGATGCTGCGAATGTCCGGCTGCACAAAGAAGTGAGGAGTCATAATGCATTTCACAAGTTATTCACCTCACAGCTGTCATGTTTACTATGGCAAGCCATTTTAGCTTAACAGCGTTCCTCATTGTAATTTAATTTTTTATTAGTAGGAATTAAAGAGCTCTCTAATTCAATTATTACTAGTAACCATCACAATTACAGAGCTCAACTAGTGAAAATTCAATAGTAATGTCTCCATTGACTTCCTTTCATTTAATTAGAGTCCTACAACTGAATTTTTACTTGCTTGCTTGTAGTAATTGGATTAGAGAGCTCTCTAATTGTATTTGTTCCTAGTAAGAACTGAATTGAAGTGCTCTCTAATTTAATTCTTACTAGTAAAAATGCAATTACATTGAGTAATGCTGTTAACATTTTACGCTAAAACGGCTTGCCATAGTTTACACTTATTTTGAATATGATATTTCAGATTGAAAACCGCGTGGTTGTGAAGAAGACGTTCTCCAGAGCCATCATCCAGAGCAAGGGTCTGATGAAAGAAAAGATGGACCTGCTGATGCTCTTCATGCTCGACAACCACCAGGAGATCTTCAAGGTTTCTCATTTATGTGCCTTTAATGAATTAATGATATAATACAGAAAGAAGCAGTTGTTGTGCATAACGGTTTGACCTTTTATTAGATTCCAGGTTCTCTTCACAAACTGGTCAGTGAGAAACTGGATGACATTGTGAAACGCAGAGATTCTACGACTACCGGTATGATGTTTACAGTGTTTTACTTGTTTTAGTTATTAGTAATATTTTAAATTTAGCATTTATATTTTCAGTTTTAGTAATAATGCTTTTGTCATCTCAGTTTTAGATCACTTTTAGTTCATTTAATTACTATTTGGGTTTATTTCAGTGTTAGTTAAATTTTAATTAGTTATTTTAGTGCTTTATTTCATTTTAGCTTTATTTAAATGAACAAATAATTTTACTTCTCAATAATAACCCTGGATATTTGTGTACGGATTAGGGCCAAGCAATAATAAAAAAATAAAACCATCTCAAGATTAAAGTTGTTAAATTTCGAGAAAAAAGTCGAAATAAAATGTTGAGAATAATCATTAAATTACGAGAAAAAACTCGTTAAATTTCAAGAAAAAAGTCAAGATAAAATGTTGAGAATAAACTCATTAAATTACGAGAAAAAAGTCGTTAGATTATGAGAACAAATTCGTTAAATTATGAGAAAGTTGTTAAATTTCGAGAAAAAAAGTCGAAATAAAATGTTGAGAATAAACATTAAATTACGAGAAAAAACTCGTTAAATTTCGAGAAAAAAGTCTAGATAAAATGTTGAGAATAAAGTCATTAAATTACGAGAAAAAACTCGTTAAATTTCAAGAAAAAAGTCGAGATAAAATGTTGAGAATAAACTCGTTAAATTTCGAGAAAAAAGTCTAGATAAAATGTTGAGAATAAAGTCATTAAATTACGAGAAAAAACTCGTTAAATTTCAAGAAAAAAGTCGAGATAAAATGTTGAGAATAAACTCGTTAAATTTCGAGAAAAAAGTCTAGATAAAATGTTGAGAATAAAGTCATTAAATTACGAGAAAAAAGTTGTTAAATTAGGAGAACAAATTCTCGTAATTTAACGACTTTTTTCTCGTAATTTAATGACTTTATTCTCAACATTTTATCTAGACTTTTTTCTCGAAATTTAACGAGTTTTCTCGTAATTTAATGAGTTTATTCTCAACATTTTTACTTTTTTTTTTTTCTTTTTTTTTTTTTTTCTCAATTTAACAACTTTAGTCTCGAGATGGTTTTATTTTTATTTTTTTTTATTGCTTGGCCCTAATCCTCTTCTGTAATTGTGACCATTTATCTTAGCCGTGATAATGTTTGTTTGACAAGTACTTTAGTATTTATAGCATTTATCTTCTGAATATAGGTACCCCACTTTGTCAGCGACTGCCAAGAGACGCATACACAGAGACCATAAAGGACGTGACTAAAAGCGAGCTGTACTCTCTCCTGAAAAACATTGATGAAAACACCAAATATTCCCTGAAAGAGAAGAAGCGACTCCTGGCACAGTTTTATAAGGGACATCCGGACATCTTCACGCAGTATTTTGGGTCTAGACTGAGCACACTAAACCTTCTGGAAGTTTAATTTCACTGAGTCATGTCAATGCTTTTTGTGAATGTCTTTATCCAAATAAATCAAAATAAACCCATTTAAGTGTCAAATAAGAACTGAGTATGTGTCTTTGAATAGTAGCCTATAAATTTGATTTTCCACCTTAGTGGGAAAATTGTTCTTGATGGGCAGTGTTGCCAAGTCTGTGATTTTCAAGTGAAATTGGGCTATTGTTCACACCAGACGCGACTTGAGCGAATAAATCGCGCTATTCGTGCATAGTTAGACGCTTGAACATTTTGAGTTTACTCTATTCATTCGCACGTGAAATTCACTTCACAACAGACGCGAATTCGCATCATGGGAGGGGCTCTCCTTTAAATATGTGTCCCTCAGACTCTTCCACTTCTTTCTGCACACTTCCTCTGAATAAACACATCAACGGGAAAGTAGTTGTAAAATACGGCGAATAAGCTCAATTTGCCAGTTTTAGCTAGCTTGTGGTCTCAGAGTGTGTGTGTGTGTGTGTGTGGGGCTCAAATTGAGTAAAGAGCGTTTTTTTTTTTTTTTTTTTTTTTTTTTTTTACAAATTACCAGATTGTCCAACCTCCTCACTCACTCTCTCTCTTCCAAGCAAGATCCTTTTTATTCCTGTTTCTATAAAAGTACGAAGTTTTGAGTAGCAGTTGGGTGGTTTTGTGAAAACCTGGCAACCCTGTTAATAGACCTACAAATACATTACACCTCATAAATAATACTGAAAATATACTCCTACTTTTGTAGTTTATAGCATTCATAGATGTAAGTGGGAGCGTTTCACAAATGGATTGTTCAGTTTGTGCAATATGTTCATAGCTACACCAAAAAACATGCAACAAAATGCATTTCTGCAATTAATTGTAATTCAAACTTAAGTTGTGAGCGATTCTTCTTGCTATCCTTATTTTTTGTCTTTATTGAAGTTTTGTAAAGTATGTATATGTTTTGTACTGAGGCACTTATATATGTAGCAAGCATTTTGTCTAAGTTTGATAAATAGGTCCTGTACCTTTAATGCTGATGCGTCTCCATGAGCGGCTGTGGCTCCGTCCATTCTTTACGCGTTTCAAACTCTGATTGGCCCTCCAACCCTAGACAGACATAAGCCCGTCCAATCAGATTTCGATGGGTTGTGACACGTCACATAAAGCAGAGTGCGCTTCCAGCAGCTGTTCTCGGATCAGTTTAAGGTGAGCACAGCGTCAAATGTTCCTATAGTGAGTAGGCTATATTTACTTAGCTGTTCCTGGATCAGTTCTAGCGCTCAAATTCCGCCCGGGTTTGATACTGACGTCTGGGCGCAGCTCAAATCTCCTCCCCGGATGCCCCAGAAACCCTAAAACACAGTCATCGCCACACACTCACTTTTTTGGGTCGTTCATGGTGCGGATCTGCGAGAGGAGGATGAAGTTTTTGGTGGCAGTCACATTGTTCGTTGGCTCGGTGATTTTCCTGCTTTTCCCGAGCGGATCGGACGCGGATGAGAAGAAAAAAGGACCTAAAGTCACGGCTAAGGTACAGAGGCGCTGCGCTACATTCACTGCAGGCCTATTGGATACAACTGATAGAATTCGGATTTCAGTTCGAATTATTAATGTTGCGTTTACACTTAAATTCAGCGTGCCCGATTAGCGGAGCCAGTTTCTTTTTGTTTGCAAAGCATCCCTGTTTTTTCATTTGCATAAGTTCATTGGTTTTGTGCGAAATATAATATACTGTAATAAGGCAGGTAATGCTACACAAATGTTTTATAACTTACAGTAATAAAATGTTGCATCGGTATTTGTCACTTGATCTATGATCTAATGATAGATTAGGGGTTTATAACCTCTTGTTGGAGTGGAATTCCTATAATGCATCTGATGTTTGATGTTCTGGTGTGACTCTGGATTTGGTGGTTTTCCCAGGTGTACTTTGACATCAGGATCGGAGATGAGGATGCAGGACGGATAGTCATTGGACTCTTTGGAAAGACTGTTCCCAAAACAACGGAAAATTTCCTCCAGCTGGCCACAGGAGAGGTGAGTGTGTCTGTCCACTGGGGGTCAGTATTCATGAATCACAGTGAAATGAATCTAAATGATGCGATTCTGATTTCCAGAAAGGATTTGGTTACAAGGGCAGCAAGTTTCATCGAGTGATTAAAGACTTCATGATCCAGGGAGGAGATTTCACTAGGGGAGATGGAACCGGAGGTATCGAAATACTAAAAATCTTGATTGAAATCAAGTTATCTTTATGTTATAACTCGAAGTCACACTTTAAGTATGCATTGAGGTCTTTCAGATGCCAAACATGGGCAGTAAACCTCCATTTATTAGATTTCTAACACCTCTGTGTGTCTCTTTGTAGGCAAGAGCATTTATGGAGACCGTTTCCCTGATGAGAACTTCAAGCTGAAGCATTACGGCCCTGGTTGGCTCAGCATGGCCAACGCCGGCAAAGACACCAACGGCTCCCAGTTCTTCATCACCACAGTCCAAACGCCCTGGTTGGACGGCAAACACGTTGTGTTTGGCAAAATCCTGGAGGGCATGGTGAGTATCTCCACTTCATCCATCTGTGGAGATGTTATCTGCTCTTCCATATTTATTTAACCGATCTTTACACATAGAAGTGCTTAACTGCAATGATTTCTGAGAATTTCCCTCTGTCTTGAAGGATGTGGTGAGAAAGATCGAGGGAACAAAGACGGATGGGCGGGATAAACCTCTCAAGGACGTCATTATCCACGACAGTGGCAAGATTGAAGTGGAAAAGCCTTTTGCAGTCGCTAAAGAGTAATTTAAGTTTGAGGGAACAACAGGACTCTGGGTTTAAGGGGATTGAATTTGGTGCCACTAGAGATCTAGTGGAAAGAGAGTGTGTGTGTATGTGCTTTTTGGTGCTCCGCCCCCTCGCGGGACCGTCACACACCAGTCCTGATCCGCAGAGCGGCACTTCCTGGGTCCAGTTCTAACAGGCATTCCAATCGGTCAGACTTCTGACCCAACCTGCTTTTTTAATCAAATCTTCAATAAAGGATCCAGATTTTCTTATTGGTGTTTTCTTGCTTGATATTTACTTGTTTTTTGACCATGAATAAACTGGACTGGATTTTTATTTAATAGAAATACTCTTAATAAAAAGACTTCAAAATACAGACAAATGGTTTGGAAGAGTTAAAATCAGTGACCTAAACTCAGGTTTGAAATGTGAAATGTATATTTTATTGAAATTTAAAAGAAACAATATTTCATAAATATACAAAATGAATGTAAAAATGTTTAAATATCTTAAGATTTTTCTATGAAAATTAAGCACAAAAATCTGATTTTACTATGGTAAAAATCTTTTTTTTTTTTTTTTTAAATCAGTAAAGTACAACTGTAATTATACATCATGCATAATATGATTAATGGAGCTCCTATAAGGTTGGAAAATGACCTTGACAGTTTTGTACAATTTACATACAATCTTAAAGATGAAAGATTCAGTCGAAATTAACATGCAAAGGCACGTTTAAAGCAGATGGAGTTGCTAGGCAACACTGCAGCGATTGCACTTATATTCTATCTGACTCTGAGCTGATGTCACTTCTGTTTATGGTAATAGTGGGGATTCTGGGATGCGCAGGGATTCTGGGATGCACGGGCAGCTCTGGTGCACAGGCGAGGCCGCTGGGTTTACCACTGCTCTTTTTGAAGCTCACTTTGACGTCTCTAGGGTAGAAACCCTGCAGGACACCAGCCGTCACGATATCAGGGAGATCTGAGGGGGAAATGACCACAACAGAATGTTTTTTGGGTGTAAAAAAGACATTTCTGTAATAATGACGTCACAACAATCTGCCAGGTTTACCTGATCTGGATTCATGGTGGTAAGGGTCAGTCGAGAAACCAACTACTCGCTGATGGAATGACTGAAATCTATAAAAAAAGAGAACATTAATGCCGTTTAGAATATATAAATCTGAATCCAAATGTGGGCGGAATTTATGAACAGATTAAATGTGATGAGGATGAACATACCTGTATCCTTGCTCTTGACAGTCATCTGACTGGTTTTCACTGAAAAATGACAGTTAGGGCATTAATAACAAGTTAACATTATTACGAATTATTAAATTGTTAATTGATTAAATGGATTTCCTTAATATGCTATTTTAAAGGCTCTTACGATAGGTTTACATGCATTCAAAAACTTTTTCTCATAATATACATTGCATCCTTTTCAGATGCCATGAGAAAAGAGCTGATGCTGCAGTCTCTGTAAACCCCTCCTTTCTAAAAGCCTACTCTGCTCTGATTGGTCAGACAGTCCAGTCTGTTGTTAAAGTGCCCCTATTATGCTTTGACAACAAACTATGGCCCAGTCTGTTGTGATTGGTCTACCATTTTTTGTGCATGTCAGAAACGAAACTTCCATTAGCATATTTGAACTTCAGGGGCCAGTTGCATAAACTTAGTCACTATATTAAGACTGTGTCTCAAGAACTAGTTTGACCAACTTGCAGTTAACCAAGGGGTAATCAATGTTATTTTTCCAATTCAAATTACACCAATCTACTTTTTTATGTATCCGACTTAAAAAATTAGGACTACTCTTTAAGAAAAACGGTGTCTTAACTTTTAAGACTAGTCTAAGTGGTTTATGCAACTTGTAACAGATCTTCATCAGCACAATACACAGTGATACGAACAGTAACAATAGTGTCGGTTTTACCGTATCAATCCGAGCCCTCATCCTTTTGAAGTGCATGCAAACCCCCAACTAAAGCCTAAAGCCATTAGTCGGGAGAGAAATACTAAACCTTAATAATTAGCATTTAAAATATAAATGAAGTGCTCAAGCATGTATATAATACTTGTCGCAGAAAAACTTTGCATGAATGTTTCTGAGATCAGAACGCGAACAGAATATGTAACATATAATGTAACATAAGCCTTAGAAAGGAACACGTTTGTCGACGTTGTCAGGGAGAAGTGAGCTCGGTGTCTTGCTTACAATGAAACCGGCCTTTGAAGATGATGTTAAACATGTAAACATGTTTGCAGTAAGTGCAGTACTAATTTAGTTTCCACACTCCGCACAAACACTTGGATATGGGCCTCAGCTACAACTACGGTGTTTGAGGGCGGGGCAAAGTAGACGTTGTTCACGGGCAGCCAATGAAGACTATATGCTGCTGGCATTATGCAAATGTGTTACAAACATACGTAGGTTCGGGCAGTAAGATTGGAATTACTGACGACTTGTTTCAGAATCAGTTCTTTCTTTTAGGAGACAATAACTCCATTTATCTTGCACTTTGATCTCTGAAACTTTGAAGCACAATTGGGCACTTTAATGCATATATATTTAGAGACATTGCTAGATTACACTGTGATCTGGTGTAAACACATACTCAGAGCTGCAGTTCTTGCTCGCTGAATGAAAATGTTTGACCTGCAGGAAGTCCAGGAGCTCTTGAGGAACAACATCATTCTGATACAGAATCACCTGCAATTAGCAGCCAATGAAAAAACATTACAACCTCAGGATGACATTATATTATACGGAAGAGGATTAGGGCCAAGAAATAATAAAAAAATAAAACCATCTTGAGATTAAAGTTGTTAAATTTCGAGAAAAAACTTGTTAAATTTCGAGAATAAAACCATCTTGAGATTAAAGTTGTTAAATTTCGAGAAAAAACTTGTTAAATTTCGAGAAAAAAGTCGAGATAAAATGTTGAGAATAAAGTCGTTAAATTACGAGAAAAAAACTCGTTAAATTACGAGAACAAATTCATTCAATTATGAGAAAAATGTTAAATTTCGAGAAAAAAGTCGAGATAAAATGTTGAGAATAAAGTCATTAAATTACGAGAAAAAAGTCGTTAAATTACGAGAACAAATTCGTTAAATTATGAGAAAAATGTTGTTAAATTTCGAGAAAAAAGTCGAGATAAAATGTTGAGAATAAAGTCATTAAATTACGAGAAAAAAGTCGTTAAATTACGAGAACAAATTCGTTAAATTATGAGAAAAATGTTGTTAAATTTCGAGAAAAAAGTCGAGATAAAATGTTGAGAATAAAGTCATTAAATTACGAGAAAAAAGTCGTTAAATTACGAGAACAAATTCGTTAAATTATGAGAAAAATGTTAAATTTCGAGAAAAAAAGTCGAGATAAAATGTTGAGAATAAAGTCGTTAAATTTCGAGAAAAAAGTCGAGATAAAATGTTGAGAATAAAGTCATTAAATTATGAGAAAAAAGTTGTTAAATTACGAGAACAAATTCGTTAAATTATGAGAAAAATGTTGTTAAATTTCGAGAAAAAAGTCGAGATAAAATGTTGAGAATAAACTCATTAAATTATGAGAAAAAAGTTGTTAAATTACGAGAACAAATTCGTTAAATTATGAGAAAAATGTTAAATTTCGAGAAAAAAGTCGAGATAAAATGTTGAGAATAAAGTCATTAAATTACAAGAAAAAAGTCGTTAAATTACGAGAACAAATTCGTTAAATTATGAGAAAAATGTTGTTAAATTTCGAGAAAAAAGTCGAGATAAAATGTTGAGAATAAACTCATTAAATTATGAGAAAAAAGTTGTTAAATTACGAGAACAAATTCGTTAAATTACGAATTTGTTCTCATAATTTAACGACTTTTTTCTCATAATCTAACGACTTTTTTCTCGTAGTTTAATGACTTTATTCTCAACATTTTATTTCGACTTTTTTCTCGAAATTTAACAACTTTAATCTTGAGATGGTTTTATTTTTTTTATTATTGCTTGGCCCTAATCCTCTTCTGTAATATTACAACGTTAATATATTAGAATGATATTTTATATGCGCTACAGTTCAAAAGTCTGGGGTCAGTTAAGGACTTTTTCTCACCAAGGCTGCATTTATTTGATCAAAAATACAGTAAAAACAATATTATTGTGAAATATTATTACAATTTAAAATAAAAAATATGCTGATTTGGTGCTCAAGAATCATTTATTGTTATCAATATTGAGAAAAGTCGTGCTGCTTAATATTTTTGTGGAAACCATGATACATTTTTGAGGATTCTTTGATGATTAGAAAGTTAACAGCATTTGTTTAATAGAAAATTATTATAAATGTCTTTACTGTCACTTTTGATCAGTTTATTGCATCCTTGCTGGATTTATTCATTTCTTTCACAAAAAGAAAATATTGAACAGCAGTGTCAGAAAGCATACAATAACAGTATTTATTCCATATCATTATTATATTCTAATATAATACACCAAAAACAAAGCAATAAGGGGCGAGGAATAGCATATTACTATATTTTAGCAGTATGCTGTACATAGACTGTGGCTGTGTGTTAAAATGAAACGGGAAATGATAAAAATAAATGGTTATTAAAAGAATATATTATTAAATATTATAATAGCATATAGGGGCGGAGCTCCACCTGCATGTAGTCCTCCAGTTCCTGTTGTCTTTGCTCCAGTGGTTTGGTTCGCAGGTGCTGGTTTCTCTTACTAGGGAAATCTGGAGCGCGCAGAATCTTCTTCAGCTTCCTGTGAAGCGTCTGAAATTCACTGTACCGCCGTAAAACAAAGTGTTTCCTTCCATTGAAGAGAATCTCCACCCTGAAGAGCTGAAATACAAGAAATCCATTAAATCAGACTTCAATAAATACCATGAGAACACATTGTGTAGTGATAATTTTTTTACCAGCAGGTGGCGCCATTGCTCATTCTCCAGACCTAGTTTTGCATCAGTGCGCCCTCTAGAGCTCTGATGTGGTCACGGCAGGTTACAACAGCAGTTATTATTAGTAATTATTAATCAAATTCAAGTTTGCTTTCCATCAAAAATCATTCAGGAAATACCAAAGACTATTCTCAGTAAATTACCTCATCAAAAACGACTGTACAAATGTTTAGTCTTAATAAAGGTCATGTCAGTTTACACAAGTTAAATCAGCACAGGTGTGGCAGCTCTTCACACCCTGGAGCACTGAATGGGGCTTTATTGTCCACAACACAAAGAAATGTCAATGTGATGTATCTAAACCCTTCATCTCCAGAGACCCTGACAGAACAACAGCGTTTTTACTGGTTATATCAGCCATTGAGCTCAATCTGAGAGATCTTTAAATTGTGGTGAATACTGTATTTCACAATACACTGCATTTGATTGATCTCCTTTTTGACTTGTAATTTGGTCAAACTGCCAAGAGAGATGTTAAAAATTAATTTTTCTTTCACTTTTGACATGAGGTCATGTGATGACAACTGATATGTTTATTGTTGCATTATGGGAATGGTTTTGAAATTCAGTGTATACTACACTAGTACTCCATTGCCAGTATAACCTTGGTGTGTGTGAGCAGATCTGAGAATTAGCAGTTTCCCGTTTTCCACCCATAACAAAGGAACACAGAACATTCAGTTCCACAAACATTTCCCACTGTGAGCTTAGTCTTTCGCTTCTCAATACCTCAAATATTTCTCTCGCTAAATAAGAGGCAGAGAGAGAGGGAAATAAAATATGATTGTTTCTCCAGCATGTTTTGACAAGTCGGTGCTCAAGCATGTTCAACACAGTGATGCGAACTATCTATCTATGCAGTGTTATGATTTGCTAAGACTAAAAAAACTCAGGAAATTAAGAGTTATTTAAACATTTAAAGGTACAGTTCACCCAAAAACGAAAATTCTGTCATCATTTATTCACCTCAGTGTCGTTTTAAACATGCATCTTTTTTCAAACAAACACAAAAGCAGATGGGTACATCTGTAGAATGTACATATAAATGTTTATAAATATGCATAAATAAATAAATGTTTTATAAATATTAATGTATTTATTAATGCAAATACATTTATAGATACAATACATAAATATATTTAAATATATATTAAAATAGTAATGCTCTGACGATGAAAGTGAATAGGCTAGTTAAACATATAAATATATATGTACATTTCAATTTATATAAATATACATTTATTATAAATACTTGTATTATAATGTAAATGTATAAACAAATGTATTAATATATATATACATAATAAATATTATATTTGCTCTCTTTTACATAAAATGAAAGTGAATTTGCTGTCAAAACCATATATATATATATATATATATATATATATATATATATATATGTGTGTGTGTGTGTGTGTGTGTGTGTGTGTGTGTGTGTAAGCAATAAGGTACTCAAGGCTAGTGCTGTATCGTGAATAAGTCATTTTATTTAATATTTTATTTAACTATATTATAGTCATTTAATATTTGTATTGTGGTTACCACACAATACAAATATTAAAGCCAAAAATATGTATCAATGCAACTTTCATGAAGTAAACTTTCACTAAAAGCCTTCCTTCCACCGGAAAAACTTGTCCCTGACCGTGAACAGCAACAGAAGTTACATTATTACACCATTAGATGGCAGCAAAGACTGTCTTTATGAGTGTGTCAGTCAGTAGCAAAGACTTTTACATTGAAAAGACTGAATTGTTGTGAACGCGGAGCAAGATGCAACTGACAAATGCTTTGACTAGCGCTGTCAGTCATGGGAAAACCATTTAACTGTTAAAAGGACAAGATAATACATCTTATATTTAAACTGATTTTTTATTATGAACATAGGAACTGACCTGGAGGAAAATGTTAAATCTGAATGCAAGTATAAACTCGCTTAACCAATCTCTTTCTCGCAATACTCTTTTATTATATATATGTTAAACCATGTATATAATTAATATAAATTAACATATGTAATAATAATAATTTAAATTTACAACACACAAGGACACATCACAAACTTAAAAGCATCATACAATACCAAGACAAATTCAAACTAATCAAACAACACATGATAATGACCTTTAATTTATGAAAATTAATTTCTGTTTTTCATACAAAGCTATTTGTATGACTTGGAGTCCATATATAGTACTTTTTTTAGTCCCCTTCACTTTCATTTCATGGAAAACAGCAGGCAGGACATTTAACAGAAAAACTCACATTATGCCAGTCTGGAACAACATGAGGGTGAGTAAATGAACGATCCCTTTAAATCAGTGAATTCTACACAATTAGCTGTGAAATTCTAGTACACCGTCTACAGAACGTACGTCTTTGTTCTCGCTGAGCTAAAGTGAGTTAGTGCAGGCGGGTGGAGAGCATTCCTGATTGACCATGCCGAGCACACACGTCTGTTTTGGGCACCAGAT
This sequence comes from Ancherythroculter nigrocauda, assembly GCA_036281575.1. Classification (NCBI taxonomy): domain Eukaryota; kingdom Metazoa; phylum Chordata; class Actinopteri; order Cypriniformes; family Xenocyprididae; genus Ancherythroculter; species Ancherythroculter nigrocauda. Next base: position 27,948,408 of record VTFQ01000015.1, read on the forward strand.
TGCGTCGTGTGTTTTCGGGGTCACGAGGGCTCGATTTAAACCCAGTTTCTCTCGATCTTATAGAGCTCTCATTGTTGCTGATGTTCAGAGCTGGATATTTCCGCTGGGATGAAGAGCTTCTTTCGCACACACAAATCACTCTATTCATCTCCAGTACAGTAATACTTCTCGACTGTGACCTCTGACCTCCATTCTCTACAGTTCTCTGTGCTCTGAGATGTTTTCATGGCCTGCTCGAGCTGACAGGTGCGAGTGTGTTTGGCAGCTCTGACTGACATCAACATGTTGCCATGTGGTTTGTGATTCAGCTGTCATTTAGATGTTCTACTTTTAGCAACTGCCCCCGTTAAACCCTCCCTTTCAGACTTCTGACCACAAAAGCTCCACCATTTCTGATAATAAACTAGTCAGATCTTACAGAAACACATGATGTGAGAGAAATGCACAAAACAGTAAAATATTAGAGTTGATTTGATTCCATCTGATGCACAAACACTGCATAGTTTTAACTAGAAAACACACAAAACATCGTTGAAGTGTTCTGAAAGCACACTGGACTCTCTTTCCTTCACTCTTGGCTGGGTCGGTTCTGCTTGCAGCTGGACTTCACGTAACACACTGGTTGTACTATTTAAAAAGACACCAGGCAGCGCAATGGTGTAAAATACTCAAATCATCCAGATTTAAGAGTAAAATTCAGCATTCAGAAAAACATTTAGATCTTTTTATCCATATTATGCCCTACTGATTTAGTTTACTTACTCTACTAGTATAGGTTTTCATGCTTGAATGGTCAAAAAACACTTAATTTTTCATAAATTTGACATTATTGCAGCACCTCTCTTCCCAGTCTGTCAGTAACACTCTATCAAAAGTGTAACTATCACAAAAGAAATGAAAATTATCCCATGATTTACTCACCCTAGGTGTATATGACTATCTTCTTTCAGACAAACACAATCGGAGAAATATAAAAAAAATATCCTGGCTCTTCCAAGCTTTATAATGATAGTGAAGCAGGTGTGAGATTTTGAAGCCCAAAAAAGTGCATCCATCCATCATAAACATAATACGGCTCCAGGGGGTTAATAAAGGCCTTCTATGCGTTTTTGTAAGAAAAATATCCATATTTATAACTTTATAAACTATAATAACTGGCTTCCGTTACGCAAGTCGAGTCCTAGCGGAAAAGTGACCTCTGACCCTTGTGCTTCCACGTTCATTAATACGTCATGCGACAGGGGTCAGAGGTCACTCTTCTGCCAGAACTAGACTTGCGTACGGTAGTTTAAAATATGCATATTTTTCTTACAAAAACACATGGCTTCACTTCAGAAGGCCTTTATTAACCCCCTGGAGCTGTATGGATTATTTTTATGATGGATGGATGCACTTTTTTGGGCTTCAAAATCTTGTGACCCATAAAGCTTGAAAGAGACAGGATATTTTTTTTATTTTAATATAACTCCGATTATATTCATCTGAAAGAAGAAGTCATATACACCTAGGATGGCTTGAGGGTGAGTAAGTTTTTAGGTGAACTATCCCTTTAAAGGAACACTCCACTTTTTTTGAAAATAGGCTCTTTTTCCAACTCCTCTAGAGTTAAACAGTTGAGTTTTACCGTTTTCAAATCCATTCAGCCGATCTCCGGGTCTGGCAGTACCACTTTTAGCATAGCTTAGCATAGTTCATTGAATCTGATTAGACCGTTAGCATCTCGCTCATGGCTAGGATGAGAGTATAGTTCCTAGCCATATCAGCCTAGAAAATCACAACTTTTCATTTTCCGTCGGTCTTAGTACATGATGTAACTACAGAAGAGTCAAGTTTTAAATAGGAAAAATATCTAAACTCTTTGGTCATTTTTGAGCGTGATGCTAACGGTCTAATCAGATTCAATGAACTATGCTAAGCTATGCTAAAAGTGGTACCGCCAGACCCGGAGATCAGCTGAATGGATTCGAAAGCAGTAAAACTCAGCTTTTTAACTCTAGGGGGAATTGGAAAAAGAGCCTATTTTCAAAAAAAAGTGGAGTGTTCCTTTAAGTTTCTTTCTCTATGAAGCCCCCCTTTTTAAAAAAGCGCAATGTGCTCTGATTGGTCGGCTGGACCAATGTGTTGTGATTAGTCAACCGCTTCAAGCATGTTTTGGAAATTTCACACCTCTCACCATAATCAGGAATATCAGCTTAACATGTGTAAACACGAATAATGTCATCACAGTTTTGCCTTATCAATTTGGATATGGCGACGACAACACACTACTAACGCAACTCAAACAGGCCCCGCCCCTTAGTTCATTCCCAGAAGAAAATTCAAGACTACAATCGAGGCGTTTCAGGGAGTTCAGAAACAGTGACGCTGATATAGAGAATATCTCCCTTTGGAGGGACTTTGCAGACCTTTTTCATGCTCAAACAACATCAGTCTGATGTTTCAGACTGTCCCAAACGTGTTACGTCAAACATGTTCTGTCATATTCCTGCTCCATTCGTTCCTGTAAGTGATGACAGGAGAGTTGTGCATCTCTATTCTTTAGAATTGCATGTTTCGTCATTTTTCCTTAGGCGTTAAAATCCGTTTAAGACACACCTTAGCACTTAACTAACTTGTTACCTTATATATTATTGTATTTAAAAGCATTTATCTACTGTGCTGGTACTCTTAATCACTCGTATTGTTCTCATTTGTTGCTTCCTCCAGGTAAACAGAACAGAACATTGTCACAATGCAAACAAACCCTCTTACAACAGTGTGACAAAAAATATAAGCGCACAACAAATGAGTACTCAGAAGGTCATCCAAATGTTGCTACAGCCCTCTTGCATATTACATTTCTACATTGTTACAAAAAACGTTGCAATACAAACAGAACATGTCAGCAACGTTGACACAATATAAATGTTTGTTGTGCAATGTTAAATTAATAAATGTTTCTAACTTTTGTTAAACGTGTATTTAGAATATAATATAGCCTATATTATAAATGAAATATAAATGTAATTTAAGCAATAATTTTGTATGTCCGGTTGCTAGGCAACATGACGTCACTGAAAGTTGACAGTGCACCTTCATACAACAGAATATTATGACATGAATAATCTGAAATACAAGGAACTTTGCATTAATTTACCATGATAACCATAGTTTCGGCCAAAATTATATTACAGACATACACTTTTTGAATGATATCTCATTAATTCACTATAGTTTTGCAGTAATAAAAACAATAACTAGTTTTGCTGCACCTGTGGTTAACTTTATGTAAGTGAAGGCGCAAGGAATGACTAATAAATTAATTTTCAGCCTTCAACATGAATGACAGAACTAAGAAATCACGTGCAAAACGTTAAACTCACGTTCGCGCTCTATTATATGTCAGTCCTGACTGAGGAACCACAAATATACACGAGTTTCTGAGTGACTTACTTTGCGCAACTTTCCAGTCTCGTCCACTTCCCTCATGAGAGACGGAATAAAGACCTCGATGACTGGAGACACACACTGATGATCCAACATCCCAAACACGCGCGCGCGCACAGATCACAGACTGAACTGAAGATCAGCTCCGTGTGTTCAGACAATCCACTGTGGATCTGCAGAGCTCCTCCTCCAACACACACACACACACAGAGAGAGAGAGAGAGAGAGAGAGAGAAATAAAGCCATTCATACAGAAAGGACACTGTTAAAGACCTGATAAAATGCACTAATTAATTAATTCGCAATTAAAAAAATACCAATAGGCCTACAAGTAGCCTAAACAAATGCCAAATGTTTTTTTTAAAAAACTGAGGGATTAAAAAATATCAATATTATTGTTTTTATGTCCAATCAAATCCCAGATAGCACACGTACGTCTGCAAGACGTCTGTTAAAGATCACTTCATCTGGAAAGCATCTGCTGTTTACAAACATCTGACAGACGTCTTTAAGATGTCAATTTTACATACATTCTAAATCATTAACATCTTAAAGACATCTTCTAAACGTCTATTTGACATTTGACAGGAAACGTCCTATAGATGTATTGCAGACGACCTAAAAAATACGTCTTCCAGACGTACATCAAATAGACGTCTCCGAGATGTACGTGTGCTATCAGGGATGCTCTCTAGGATGAGAGAGCATTGCAGGGTAAATTTACTTCTGGCGACATCTAAACAGTACACGTACATCTCGGAGACGTCTATTTGATGTATATGTTTATATCTGGAAGACGTATTTTTTAGGTCGTCTGCAATACATCTATAGGACGTTTCCTGTCAGATGTCAAATAGACGTTTAGAGGATGTCTTTAAGATGTTTATGATTTAAAATGTATGTAAAACTGACATCTTAAAGACGTCTGTCAGATGTTTGTAAACAGCAGATGCTTTCCAGATGAAGTGATCTTTAACAGACGTCTTGCAGACGTACGTGTGCTATCTGAGGTTAAGTGTTGTTGTAAGAGACTACATTAAATATATATTTTTGCGTTTCCATTTGTTCAAATGGCACAAGGAAAAACTTTCAAAAGAGGAAAAAATAGAGATTGATAACAGCAGTCAGAAGAGAGAAATATGTCAATTTGATGTCACTCCCACTGCCCCTGTATAAAGGCTGTTTCTCAATATGGGTTCTTCAGCGATCTTGCGTCCTTGTGTTCTTGCTTTACGTCATCATCAACCGTCGAAGTTCATTCCAATACTCAAGAACGCAAGAACGGAGGACGCATGAAAGTACCCGGATGTGTTCTTGATATCGAGGATGCATCGAATGCAAACTTGAGGGAATCGAACCGTTAAAAATCCCAGAAGACGCTGCGGCGGTCGACGTACGGAAGCCTGTAAGCTTTAAAGTTCTCGTGAGATTCCAGCTAAGCTCACAAATACGTGACGGCTTGTGAAAGTAAACCGTTTGTTTTGCTTAATTTTAATGAAATGATAACCTGAAGAAAGCCTGCAGTATTTTTATTGGCATATAAAAAATAATCTTAACATTGACAAAGCATAACAGAAAAAAGGCTACTCATTTTCATAAATACACGCGGTGAAATAAAAAGATATAAAATTATATGAAAACAATGTCTATAATAATATGAAATAATTTTTTTTAACAGGTTATGACAATTGTTTGTGATGTTATGTTGTATTTATTGTGCATTATAAGATGCTGGGACGGTCAGTTGAGCAACAAGATCGCAGCACATCTCAATTCTCAAATGATGCGTTCTCTGTCCTCGCGTCCTTTCGAGATCGTTCTTTCAAGGTCGCCTGGCAAGACCGGACTCCACGAGAACGCAAGTCCGTTCTCTGCGTTCTTGGAATTGAGAAACAGCCAAAATACCTCAGAGATGACTCGGAAGCGAGTTAGCATTGTAGGACTTCCGGTTCCGTCGCGCTAAAGTCTATGGGTTTTTTTAATGGGTTTTTGCTAAATTGCCTGAAATAAAGTCTGTGGTTAACGTTTTCACGTTTTGATCTATGACATAAAACACACCAGTTGTGATTTTAAAATCTTTATTGTGTCTTAAAAACGGCGGTTGCTAAAATACTTAGTTTGGCGGGGACTCTAGACGTCAACATGACAAACAGGACATTTGGACAGCATTTCTCATGAAAAAGCTTCCTGAAGCAGTGTTTTGAAATCGGCCATCACTAAATAAGTCGTTATTTTGCACCAAAAATATTCTCGTCACTGAATAATATTAATATTGAACCACTGTACTCACATGAACTCACATGATTTAAATATGTTTTTAGTACCTTTATGGATCTTGAGAGAGGAAATGTCATTGCTGGCTATGCAGGCCTCACTGAGCCATCGGATTTCAACAAAAATATCTTAATTTGTGTTCTGAAGATGAACGAAGGTCTTATGGGAGTGAAATGGCATGAGGGTGAGTAATTAATGACAGAATTTTCATTTTTGGGTGAACAACCCTTTAAACAATGTTTCTTTGGAGATTATACTATCTTAAATTCTTCAGACCTGTGTTTTCTGAAGATCTAGAGGGAAAAAAAGGTATTTTTGGAACTTTTTTTGAGGGTTAAATATAAAGAGCCCAGTGTTTGTGTCCTCGGATCACGAGTCTGTCATGCGATTTCTCATTTATAAACACTTACCATTCTTAATAAACTCTGTAATAGACTTCGGAGAAGTTTGGTAAAAGGACAGTTGCAGAGTTCAAATGTGTCTAAATTACATCTACGAATGATATCGAGCAAACTTCATTTCAATAATAAGAATGTCTTTATTTTTGTAAGGTCAGATGGTCAGTGGTGCATCAGCAGCAATCCTGATGTCCTCATTTCTTCTGTCTGAATGGAGAATGAATGAGAATCACATGATTTCCCGTGACACACAACCATTCATGCATTTACTGCTGACCAAACACACTCCAGTCTGAAGATAACACACATTCCTGATGCTCAAGTGTTATCCCTGCGTTCCCACTGCATCCCAACAGGAGGTTAGTACTCCGTTTAACTCCAAACAGAGCAACTGATCATGAACCTTGGACAATTTTTGACCTACACATGCTGGAAAATAAACAGGTTGAAAAGTTTAATGATTAATGAATTTATACTTTAAAGGGTTTTGGTGAAAGATTAATTCCGCTGCAGCTGCAATAATTTTACCGCAGTAAACCTTCAGTGAGGTCACATGAAAATGTCTCATCAAGAGCAACAAGCATTTACAATAAGAGTATTGAATGAGAGCTGCTGCTCAACACAGAACAAATACTGAAAGACGGAAGGCCTCGAGGATCACTTCCTTCATTTGTCCCGTGTGTGGATGTGGATCAAGGTTTCAGGCCAAGAGAAAATAGGATTTTATGCTAAAATTAAAATGAAAACTGAAAGTAAAACTAATTTAAATAAAATAATATAAGCTAACAACCCAGTTATGATCAGTGTTGATATTGTTAATTAAATAAAACTACACTGTAAAAAAAAAAGCTTAAAAAAGTAAATTACATGGTTGCCTTTTGAGTTCATTGAAATTAAAAATTAAAGTTAATACAATGAAGGCAATTGGTTTAATCAACAGAAATGAAAAATATTATGTTATCTGAACCACATTAATAATCTGACATCAAAATTTGACAAAAGAAAAAATGTGATAACAAATCATGAAAATATTTTTTTTACAGTATTAAAAATGGTTTTCATTCAATTAAAGCTGAAATAAAAAAAATTAGAAAGCTAAAACTACTAAAATTACTGAAACAGAAAAATTAAGCTAAACAAAACTGACTAAAACTTGACAACTTTATACTAAAATGAAAATGAAAAAAAAATTAATAAAAAATAATATATGCATAACAATTATGGTTATGATCAGTGTTGATATTGTTAAATAAAACTAGGTCTCATTCAATTAAATAAAGCTGAAATAAAATATAAATATTGGATAAAAACAAACTAAAAAGAAATTAAAGTAAAACATTTCATTTTTAATTTAAATTACTATTCAAAATATTTATTATTATTTTAAACAAAAAAAACAAAAATTAAGCAAAATATTTAAAAATGTAAAATTTAAAAAATTCAACTAAAGTTTAAAAAGTTTAATATTAAAAAATAAGTTAACAGAAATTATATATAATTAGAAATATTTTTTTCTAAAATGATTAAAAATTATTTAGTACTAAAATTACTAAAGATAAAATAAGAACTAATTAAAATATTAATAAATAATATAATACAAATAAAAAATAACACCAATTATATATATATATATATATATATATATATATATATATATATATATATATATATATATATATATATATATATATGAAATATTTAATTTCTTCTAAAATGATTAAAGATAAAATTAAAGATAAAATAATTAAATTAATAGTATACTAGAATATAAATCTAAAATAACACTAGTTATGATATATATATAAAATGATAAAAAATAATTTAGAACTAAAATTAAAAATAAGAAAAAAATTTAAATATTAATAAATAGTATAATTCTAAAATAACACATACACACACACACTTATATATATATATATATAGACACACACACATATATATGATTAAAAATTTAGAACTAAAATTATTAAAGATAAAGAACTAATTAAAATATGAATAAATAGTAATAGAATATAAATCTAAAATAACACTGATTTTATATTTTATATTATATATATATATATATATATATATATATATATATATATATATATATATATATATATATATATATATATATATATATATATATATATATATATACACACACACACACGCACGCACAAAACAAATGACTATTAAGCCAAAAGCTTTATATTTGTAATTAAATCTTTATTGTTTTCCTCAATAGAAGTGTCCATAGTGAAAAAAATACCTGCCCCTTTTTTTTCTTATAAACAAACATTTGATTTTTTATGGCACCTAATGGTGGTCAAACCTGTTCACGTCATTTCAAAGTGTCATTACAGCAGGGTCCAAAATATCATTCATGAAGCAATCAACAAAACCTTCTAATGTTATAAATGAGGATGAATCTAACAGCCTTACAAACTCAGACAGCAGCAAATCTGTATAAAAAACAAAAACTAAAAAAAATCTCATGTAGAAACAATTTAATCATTAGTAGCGTAGCAAAAGTCTAGTAATTATTATAACATGCCAGAGTCGATGGATAACTCAAATATGGTTTGACACGAAATGATAACATGTTGGCATAAATGTCTACAAATGAAAATATAAAATGAAGTAAATAAAGAATGAAAGTATGAATGAGCCCTAAATGAAGAAGAAAACCAGTTTTAAGACTGAAGTGCTTTGGGCTGGTATTGATATAAAACGCGTCAGGAGCGCCTTTTTAAATGCTTTACGTCATTTGAACAAATAGATCCTAAATCTACTGAAGACTTAAAATGAACCTTTGAGTGAAAACAAAGAGCCAGCAAAAGAAAAATCAAGAGTGTAAGTGTTGACATGTACAGTTCCTGTCACAATACAATATCTGGCCTATTTGATTTCAATAGTCCTCAATAAACTGCATCACAATCTCTTTTACTTGCAAAATACAATGTCATTATGCTGCTTTAAAGTGTATATACCAATATTCTGGACTTCTAAAATAAACTAGGTCACCATTTGTCTCTGAATTCACTCTTTAATAAGTACAAACTTCTTTTTGACCGGTCACAAGTGTCTATGAATGAGCGGAGAGCGCCCTCTAGTGTAAACCATTGACATCACTGCTGCTGACGCAAAACTGAGTGGATAAACGGTTTGGTTGCATACAGACGAGGAAGACACCCAGCCACCACCACATGCGTTCACATCCCCCAAACAATAAGAAAATAAAAGGTGAAGATTACACAGAAAATATACAAGTTACTAAATCAATCAGAGTAACGGGCGGCCGGATAGATGATTTCCCTTTGCAGCGCGATTCTCTTGGTTTATAGGCGAGAGGTAAAGAGTGTAGAAAGGCCTCGGTCATGGGTGAGTGTGTGTTTGTGCACCTCATGCGATCGCTTTCGCCTCCGGCAAAAACGCCTCCCAGTATTTTATCAGCTAGAGGAGAGAAAGAGAGCGAAATATGAATTACAAGTATTCAGTCAACTTTTTTTAACTGAAAAAAAGTCTTTCTTGTACCTGTTGTTGTGAGTGCAGAAGTGACTCCAGATATTTGATGATTTGTCTCTTAAAATCTCGAGCTTTCTCTTTCTGTTAGCAAAGAAATTTAAAGGGTTAGTTCACTCAAAATGAAAATCATCCCATGATTTACTCACCCTCAAGCCATCCTTATGGAAGAGGATTAGGGCCAAGCAATAATAAAAAAATAAAACCATCTCGAGATTAAAGTCATTAAAATTACGAGAAAAAACTCGTTAAATTAAGAGAAAAAACTTGTTAAATTTCGAAAAAAAAGTCGAGATAAAATGTTGAGAATAAACTCATTAATTTATGAGAAAAAAGTCATTAAATTACGAGAACAACTTTTTTCTCGAAATTTAACGAGTTTTTTCTCGTAATTTAACGAGTTTATTCTCAACATTTTATCTCGACTTTTTTCTTGAAATTTAACGAGTTTTTTCTCGTAATTTAATGAGTTTATTCTCAACATTTTATCTCGACTTTTTTCTTGAAATTTAACGAGTTTTTTCTCGTAATTTAATGAGTTTTTTCTCAACATTTTATCTCGACTTTTTTCTCGAAATGTAACGAGTTTTTTCTCGTAATTTAATGAGTTTCTTCTCAACATTTTATCTCGACTTTTTTCTTGAAATTTAACGAGTTTCTCGTAATTTAACAAGTTTATTCTCAACATTTTATCTCGACTTTTTTCTCGAAATTTAACGAGTTTTTTCTCGTAATTTAACGACGTTATTCTCAACATTTTATCTCAACTTTTTCCTCGAAATTTAACGAGTTTTTTCTCATAATTTAACTACGTTATTCTCAACATTTTATCTCGACTTTTTTCTTGAAATTTAACGAGTTTTTTCTCGTAATTTAATGAGTATTCTCAACATTTTATCTCGACCTTTTTTCTCAAAATTTAACGAGTTTTTTCTCGTAATTTAATGAGTTTCTTCTCAACATTTTATCTCAACTTTTTTCTTGAAATTTAACAAGTTTTTTCTCGTAATTTAATGAGTTTCTTCTCAACATTTTATCTCGACTTTTTTCTTGAAATTTAACAAGTTTTTTCCTCATAATTTAACGAGTTTTTTCTCAACATTTTATCTCGACTTTTTTCTCGAAATTTAATGATTTTTTTCTCGTAATTTAGTGAGTTTCTTCTCAACATTTTATCTCGACTTTCTTGAAATTTAACAAGTTTTTTCTTGTAATTTAACAACGTTATTCTCAACATTTTATCTCGACTTTTTTCTTGAAATTTAATGAGTTTTTTCTCATAATTTAACGAGTTTTTCTCAACATTTTATCACGACTTTTCTTGAAATTTAACACGTTTTTTCTCGTAATTTAATGAGTTTATTCTCAACATTTTATCTAGACTTTTTTCTTGAAATTTAACGAGTTTTTTCTCGTAATTTAACGAGTTTATTCTCAACATTTTATCTCGACTTTTTTCTTGAAATTTAACGAGTTTCTCGTAATTTAACGACTTTATTCTCAACATTTTATCTCGACTTATTTCTCGAAATTTAACAACTTTAATCTCGAGATGGTTTTATTTTTTTATTATTGCTTGGCCCTAATCCTCTTCCGTACATCCTAGGTGTTTATGACTATCTTCTTTCAGACGAACACAATCGGAGATATATTTAAAAATATTCTTGCTCTTCCAAGCTTTACAATGGTAGTGAATGGGGGGCCAGATTTTGAAGCCCAAAAAAATGCATCCATCCATCATAAAAATAATCCATACGGCTCCAGGGGGTTAATAAAGGCCTTTTGAAGCGAAGTGATTCATTTTTGTAAGAAATGGTTTCGGACTAAAATCATGACTAAAATCACATCTTACATCGAAACGGATGACGTCTTTCTGTACGGTGGCTGAGATTCTCTCAAAGTCTCTCTCGAACTGTGTGACCTTTGCCTCCCACTGCAGGACGAGACGGTAAAGTAAGACATAATTCATTATAAAGCTGACTTAGAAGGTTACAGATGTACTGAATGTTCAGCAGTGAGACTATAAAACAGTCACCTCAGTGATCTCATCCTTGGCCTGCTGCAGTTTGTCGGGTTTGTTGGCCCACAGGAGTTTGGCCTCGGCCTCTCTTTTTTTCTGCAGCATGTTCTCAGCGTCCTGCCAGCGCTGCCACGCTTTCATTCTCTGATCAAAACACCCCTGACAGTGTAGAATACAAATAAATTATTATAATTAATTCTAATAATTTTTTTTATTATAGGTTTTAGTGTTTTTTAGACACACACACACACATACATACATATAAATATATACTTTTTTTAGCATAATTATACACACTCTATGTGCACTACTGGTCAAAAGTTTGGAATAATTATGATTTTTTTTTTTAAAGTCTCTGTTCACCAAGGCTGCATTTATTTTATTAATAATAGGAAATGTTTCTTGAGCATCAAATCATCATATTAGAATGATTTCTGAAGGATCATGTGACACTGAAGACTGGAGTTAATGATGCTGAAAATTCAGCTTTGATCACAGGAATAAATTACATTTTAAAATATATTAAAAGTAGAAAACAGTTATTTTAAATTGTAATAATAGTTCACAATTTTACAGTTTTTAATGCATTTTTGATCAAATAAATGCAGCCTTGGTGAGCAAAAAAGCCTTTTTTTTTTTTTAAAAATCTTCCAAATTTTTGACCATTAGTGTACATATAGAAGGTACATAAATGTACAGTGTCAAAAAAGGTCTGGAGAATGGAAAATAGTAATAAAAATACTAAATAATGACCTTAATGAAACCTTGACTAACATTATATGAATTATACAAAATAAATAGGACTTTTTAAAATCAAATCTTTTTGGTAATGTATCTACATTATTGTTGTTAATTTTTTTTTTACTATTATTTTTTTTAAATAATAAGCATTAAAATAATGTAGATACATACAGATATGTCATAATAATGCTAAAAAAATTATATATCAGTTATAAAATTAATAATATTAATGAATTCTGATACAGTAATTATCCTGATGCACACCTGTATTTACATAATTGTTACTTTATTATTATTTTTAAATAATACATTATTAAAATAACATTAACATTTAATTATTATTATTCTTTAGTAGTAATAATAATAATAATAATAATAGTAGTAGTAGTAAGATATATACAGATTTAAATCACAATGCTAAAAATGTTTAAAAAAATGTATTGTCAAATAGATCTATAATAATAATAATAATAATAATAATAATAATAATAATAATAATAAAACAAATTTAAAAATTATTATTATTATTGACAACAACGATAATATATTGCATAATATGGTAAAAACATTATAATTAATAAATATTTTATATTGTACATACAATTATGTAGTAATGCTTATTTTTTGACAATGCAGTGAATTAAATAGTTTAAAATGAAAAATGTTCCCTTCGCATGTAGAACTTGATCAACACCAACTAAAAGATAAGATAAATCAACCCATGCCAATAAAGTTTTACATTATATAACACCTTAAATGTTAAAAATTAAAGACTTAAAGGATTAGTTCACTTCAGAATTAAAATTTCCTGATAATTTACTCACTCCCATTTCATCCAAGATGTTCATGTCTTTCTTTCTTCAGTCGAAATTAAGGTTTTTGAGGAAAACATTCTAGGGTTTTATCTAGCAAAAATAAAAATATATATATACTTTTTAACCACAAATGCTCGTCTTGCACTGCTCTGTGATGCGGCACGCATTATGTAATCATGTTGGAAAGGTCACGGGTGATGTAGGAGGAAGTACCGTGGAAGGGCGAAAAACTCCATCTCATTTTGTCCTCCAACTTCAAAATCGTCCAACATCGTTTTACTTTTTTTTTTTTTTGTAAAGGGCATGTCGCCAGACAAGACCCTTATTCCTCATCTGGGACCGATTTGAAGCTGCACTGAAACTGCAATTTGGATCTTCATCCCGTTCCACTATATGGAGAAAAATCCTGGAATGTTTTCCTCAAAAACCTTCATTTCTTTTCGACTGAAGAAAGAAAGACATGAACATCTTGGATGACATGGGGGTGAGTAAATTATCAGGAAATTTTCATTCTGAAGTGAACCAATCCTTTAAGTAATACGACCGGATGAGTCAGCTTTGTCTTCTGTGTGTGTGTGTGTGTGTGTGTGTGTGTGTGTACCCTGACGGCTCCCAGCAGTCGTATATAATCGGCCAGCAGCTCTGAGAAGGTGAAGAAGTCATTGGCAGCCTGGTCTTGATGGAGCTGCTCGATTCGATCTTCCACCTCGGCCAGCTGAGACAGAGCTCGCGACAGAGCCGTGTTATCCTCCGAGCTGCCCAACATCGCCACGCTCTTCGCAAACACGGCTGTGTTCCCAGACAACTCTGAAACACACATTCCACCGTCTAACAATATGCGTCACATTACAGAAATGGGTTGCAATACCCAAATCTGAATGCAAATATCCACATTTAAAATATGAGACTGACTGTTTGCACTTCTGACCTTTCCTATGATTGACAAGCGATTCCACCATGACGTGAAGTTTCCGCAACTGCTGTTCTTCATTTTCTACATCCTGGATCTTCTCGTCAAACCACTGAAACCAACAAGCACACACACAGATTTATATTTACCCTCCTTTCTAGGTTGGTTTTAAGCCTAGTCCTCTTTATAGGAGGAGCTCAGCGTGGGTTTTCCACTCACCACGTCCTGTTCGTTCATCTTTATGGTCATCTTGCTCACAGCATCTGTGGCTTTGTTAAGCATTTTGAGGAAGCCGGCTCCACTCAGAGCCTGTGTGCCGACTGCTCTGGGTAACTAACACACACAGAGCATCGAGTTATCATCACAAACAGGTTTATGTTAATGTTGAATAATTAAAAATGTTCATTTTTGCATTAGAAGCAGTCTCACCTCTTCTTTCTCTAAAAACTCCCTGACATCAGGGTCCTGCAGGAGAGACGGGTGACTCACAACCCTCTGAAGATACCTGCAACAACACACAAACACAAAACCTCTCAATTAAATAAATTATTTATTAATATTAATTACTACTAACATTATATTACTGATGTAAATAATAAATAACATTAGATTGGTAATATAATATAATGTGATATAATTAAATGTAATGTAACGTTAGTTGTAATTAATATATATTTTATTTTTAATGAGGATGGAAAAATGTCTTAGATTGGATAATATAATGTTAGTTGTAATTAATATTAATATATAATACTTAGATTACTTGGATAAGATAATTATACTTTATTATCCAATATAAGTAATTTTATTTATTAAGTATTTACTACAAACATTATATTGCATTGCATTATCAAATTTAATAATGTAAGTATTATTTATTAATGTAAGTATTATTTATTAATATTAATTATTACTAACATTATATTATATGACAATTTTATCCAAAGGAATATTTCTGTCCTCATTCAAATGAAAATATATAATGATAGTTGTAATTAATATTATATTATCCAATCTAAGAAAATGTTCTGTCCTCATTATTTAATATATACATTAATATTAATTATTACAAATTTTATTGTATTAAATTATTCAGTTTAAGCAAATTTTCTGTTCTCATTTTTTAAAATACATATTAATTATTACTAACATTATTAAATTATCCAGTTTAAGTAACTTTTCTGTCCTCATTAAAATAAAAATACATATAATGTTAGTAGTAATTAATATTAATATTATCCAGTTCAATTGTTCTGTCCTCATTTCATATAAATTATTATTTATTACTACTATTTATATTATTTATTACTACTAACATTATTATATTATCCAGTTTAAGTAATTTTTATGTTCTCAAAATGAAAATACATATGATATCAGTAATTAATATTAATATTATCCAATTTAATAATTTTATGTTCCGATTAAAATGAAGATACATATGTTAGTAGTAATTAATATTATTATCCAGATTCTGTACTCATTTTTTATATATATATATATATATATATATATATATTATATATTTATATTTATTTATTTATATTTATGACTACTAACATTATTATATATAGCTAAGTAATTTTTCTGTCCTCATTCAAATTAAATCACAGCCAATCATAGTTTGATGTTTTATATACAGATATATGAAGATGGATTTTAAACCAATCAGATTTCACTGGGGCGGGGCTACTTGTACAACGTAACAAAAAGAGAACCCGAGTGGACTGACAAAGTTCTGACATGACACACTGTTGACAAATGCAGCTGGACAGGACAAAAACTAGGAGAAGCAGCATGATTCATCAAATGCAATTGTCGTTAACGAACCTCTCTAGAGCAGCTCTCCTCCGCTCCACAAACTCTGCTGACGATGGATCCTCCTTCCCCACTTTGACTTTTGTCATACCTGGAAAATCCACACACATTTATTCATAATCAGACACTTATTCATAATCAGATCAGATCTGATGCATTAGCAGAAGCAAGTTTCTACCCAGAATGCTCTTCTCCGGTGGTGGAGGAATGATGTATCCATTCTGTGAGTGTTTCTCCGAGAGCTTTTCGTACAGTCCCAGGAAATCACTGAAACGTCTGCGTACAGTAAACGTCTTGCTACGGAACATGGTTAACGACGTCTGAGAGACAATGAGAAAAGAGCGAGATTCAGGCTGCGTGTCGTATTGTGTGCTAGTGGAAACTGCACAAGTACAGAGAATGAAAAATCACCTGTGTTGAAACTTTGTAGGCCATATAAGCATTCATACCATCACCTGTAAGAAGCAGACAGAGAATCACCTCACATGCCCAAAATAAAACCCTAACATAACACATATATGTCAGTGCTTCCCTCACATAAACTTTACTTGGACGGGCCGCCCATGTATAATAATGGCCGCCCAAGTATATTTGGAGACACATTTTTGCTTTTATTATTTTTAACCTCTTATACTTTTATATCAGCGCAAGATCGTTTCGTACCTGCTCGTTATGTGTGCGTCAGAACTGTTTACTCCCGCTGACATTCCCACGGGCGCTGCATTTTGCAAAATCACAAGGCGGCGCTGTTGCGCGTTCTACAAGCTCACGCTTCAGACTGCTTCAAAGTGATTCTCAATCAATGAAAAGCGCAGATTTATGCCAAGCGATTGCTAATGAACTCAAGTTGATGAATTATTACAATGTCTACTTCATGGCCTTATATAAAATGTCTTATACGGTTGTAAGAATCTGAAGGATCAGCCTGCAATAGTACAGACATTTCAAAATAAGAGTCCCGGTGTATTTCGGGCTTGTTTATAATTAAAAGTCAAGTAGTCAAGTGTCAAAGTAATTAAAAGTTTTTTCTTTTTCTTTTGGGCATTATTGGTATTTTGGTTTAAATTGTATTTAATTTGATTTCCATTTAATTCATAGTAAATTATTGTAGTCTCCCCTACAGGAAGAAAAGACTAAGAACATTATTTGACACATATTATTCATTTTATACATTTTACTAGTAAAATCTGTGTCCCATTCACTGAGAGAGACACTATATGACAGCAAGGAGAACATAGGAAAAGGATAAACATTTAAATGCTGTAATTTTGCATAATTCACAATGCATAATATTAGTATGTAATTAAATGTAATAGTATGCTATGTAATTAAAATGAATTTCAATGAATAAAAATACTGTTAAAAATCACACATTATTTGTTTGTCACATGTAGTAGACCATTTTTGTGCCATGGGTAATAGGAGGATTTTTCACCCGGCTACCACCGCAAGTATATTTCAAACCTGTGGGAAGCACTGCATTATGTGCTAAATAATCAAGACTGGTTACACAAGGTCACAGGTTTAGTGAGACCAAATTATTCTTCAAGTATGATACAGAGCTGAGAGATGGTGAAAACTACACAGCCCAGCCTAAGATAGCTTTCACATTGGGAAATATTTGCATGCATCAGGGAGCCGCTTTCAAAATGCGGGGTATTGAAATCGAGTTTAATGCGTGCTCGCATTTACTTTCTCTTTCGCAAGTACTCTGTGAATAGGGAGCAGCGGTGCTTGAGCGCGCTTTCTACAATACATTTGTCATACGCTAGGCTCTGTTGTGCAAGGAATCCTCCGCCATGGTCTTGTCAGTCATCTCGTCACATGATCAGTGAACTCTGATTTCTGCTTGGATGACCGTTATCCAACTGAATTAAATGGCTTTTATTTCTATAAAAAGCAAAACGGCAGTGGAGCCGTAATGTAAACGTAGCTGTGGCATATTCTATCCTAATTTCACCCTCACACTCCATCATGGCAATATCACAAGAGCTTTTCACCTCAACGAGAAATCCCGTCACATATCACACACACACAGTATATAACCAAACAGAGTCAGTAAGTGTGAGCAAATAAAAATAATTACAACATCATATTAGATCAAATATTATCTTCCCTAAAACATTCAGAGCTGGTTTTAGACATCACAGTCACACCACACCTTTTAAAAAGAAGACGAACAGGAAATAAAAAATAGCTGGTACAGGGCAAAAAGAGGATGTTGTGATGATATGGCAATGCTCCAGAAGTACGCATCAGTGTCTCAGTTCCTTAATTAGAACAATTTCACCTCATCAGAGAATCACGGTTTCCCATTTTCAGCAAACTTAGCCCACTACTGGGTTCAAACGCTTTTCCAAACTAGCGTTTTATGAGAGCAGCGTTAATCCTCAAAAGACTGAGACATCAGAAAGCAAAACCCAGCAGACATAGTGGAGGATGAAGGTCTTACCAACTTTCTCTGGATTTGTCACGGAAATGTTTAGATCAAACTTGTCCTCACTTTCCTCTTCCTCCAGCTTTATGTGAAGGAAACAGAAGAAAGAGAAAGGAAGAATGAGAAATTAAAGGTTTGATCTGATCTCTGGGGATGGGAATTGCAATAAATGCAACAAATCAAGTCGAGATTCTGATTCAACTCAACTTAACGATTCTTTTAGTACCTTTAAGTAATTTGGTGTATAGATCAATTTAAATAAATAAGTTTCAGGACGATTCTTGAGTCTTTTTGACTGATTCATCAAAAAGAATCAGTTCATAAGAGTCATTTGCTTGTGAATCTGGCACTAAAGGATGAAAAGTCTCAATGTTATTTATTTAAAAAATGTTACATTTATAAGTGTTTTACCTCCTCCAGGGTTTTGGACGGAGGTTTGCTGGAGCTGCTGGCTACAGAGGCGGCAGGAGCCGATACCGACGGCTTCACGGCATCTTTCTTCTTGCGGTCGTTACGAGGACTGTCCAGAGACAGCTCCACTGTAGCCTCTGGGAAAACAGTGAGAGAAAGTGTATTTTTATGGATTCAATAGAACTAAAAAGATGGTTCAACACACACAACCTAGAGAACAAACACACACACACATAAGCAAAAAACATTCCATCAGCAACATAAAGCAGGGTGAGAGGTCAAAGGTCACTGAGGAATTCCTTTTCCCCTTCCTGAGTCAATGCTGAGAAAGCGAACTTATCATCCATCGCTCAGAGAAGTGATGTGCACGCATTCCTGCTTGTACAATGTATGTGAGAGAGTCAAAAGCAGGAAAATGTTTCATTGCACGAACAAACACTAAGTCTGAAAACCCTATAGCACTTTAGGTGAGTTTTATAGCAAAAAATGCTGTCAAAGTAGACGACTCGTAAGGTTTCGAAACACAAGTCGAACTTTTAAATGCACCAATGACACCAAAACATTGTCTAGGTAGGTCACTTACAAGGTTAAAAAAAATGACCTAAACATTTAAAACACACTTTTGTTCAAGCATACATATATGATGTCCAAAGATGTCATGTGGGAAGGTAGCCGTTTTGAAACACAAATCAAACTTGTTTAAACATGCCCCAAAATGCTCTCAAGGTTTTGAGACTCAAATGAAACATTTGAACATGCCTATGGTGCTCAGAAATGTTGTCTAGATAGGCAGCTCACTAGGATTTGAAGATTAGAGAAATAAATTTGTCTTATGATGCCAATAATGCTGCCTGTTTCTACATTGCTCATGCAGTACACTTAGTTTTGAAAGATGAACCATACTTTAAAATTTGCCTATGATGCCCAAAAAAGCTCTCTGGGTAGGGCACTTACTACATACTGAAACAACATTTTTTTCCTAACCAAAAATGCTAAAAATGCCACACACAAAAAATGCTGTCTAGCTTGGCAGTTCGCAGGATTTTGCAACACATAGTCAACACAAATCAAACTTTTCAAGGTGCCGTAGAATTGAAAATTGAATTTACCTTGGCATAGTTGAATAACAAGAGTTCAGTACATGGAAATGACATACAGTGAGTTTCAAACTCCATTGTTTCCTCCTCCTTATATAAATCTCATTTGTTTAAAAGACCTCCGAAGAACAGGCGAATCTCAACATAACACTGACTTTTAAGTAACAGATCATTAATATGTACGCCCCCAATATTTGCATATGCCAGCTCATGTTCAAGGCATTAGACAAGGGCAGCCACTAGGTAAGCAAGCAAGAACAATAGCGAAAAATGGCAGATGGAGCAATAATAACTGACATGATCCATGATATCATGATATTTTTAGTGATATTTGTAAATTGTCTTTCTAAATGTTTCATTAGCATGTTGCTAATGTACTGTTAAATCTGGTTAAAGTTAGCATCGTTTATTACTCTATTCGCGGAGACAAGAGCCGTCGCCATTTTCATTTTTAAACACTTGCAGTCTGTATAATTCATAAACATCTTCATTCTTTATAAATCTCTCCAACAGTGTTTAATGTTAGCTTTAGCCACGGAGCACCATCAAACTCATTCAGAATCAAATGTAAACATCCAAATAAACACTGTACTTACGCGATTAGACATGTTGCATGACGAACACTCTGTAAAGATCCATTTTGAGGGTTATATTAGCTGTGTGAACTTTGTTTATGCACTGTATTATAGTCGAGAGCTCGGGGGCGGGGAGCGTGAGATTTAAAGGGGCCGCAGCCTGAATCGGCGCATTTATAATGATGCCCCAAAATAGGCAGTTAAAAAAATTAATTTAAAAAAAATCTATGGGGTATTTTGAGCTGAAACTTCACAGATGCATTCAGGGGACACCTTAGACTTATATTACATCTTGTAAAAAAACGTTCTAGGGCATCTTTAAATGCACCAATGTCAAGAAATACTGTCTAGAAAGGCCGCTCACTAGATTTTGAAACATGAACCAAACATTCAAAAGTGCCTTTGATGACCAAAAATTTTGACTTGGTAAACTGCTCGCGACATTCTGAAAACGTTCAAGCGCACATACGATGCACAAAAATGGTGTCTGGGAAGGTAGCTAAGTTGGGAAACAAACTCAACAAATACTCAAAAATGCTGTCTACATAGGCAGCTTTCAAAGTTTTGAAGATTTGAACAATCAGTTTGTGTGTAATGATGCCCAAAAATGCTGTATGAGTTAATTAGGCAGTTCACTTAGTTTTGAAACATGAAACAAATTTTCCAAATGTATCTATGATGCCCAAAAATGCTCTCTAGTTAGGACACTTACAAGATATTGACAAAACTGAACATTTCTCCATACCAGCATATTTTTTATATAAGGTTTTTTTCCCACAGTGATGGCATAGAGGAAACATTTTGGGTTCCCCAAAGAACTTTTAAGTGAACCGTTCTTATAAGAGCCATTTTTCTTAGTTTTGAGAACATTTAAATAATCTAAAAGAACCTTTTTTCACTATAAAGCACCTTTCGTGGAATGGAAAGATTCTGTATGAATGTTAAAAGTTCTTCATGGAACCATCAATGCCAATTAAGTACCTTTATTTTTAAGAGTGTATGATGCTCAAAAATACAAAGTAGACGGGCATTACCCACTGACATGTTGCTGTCACGAAAGTGGGATTCGAATTCCTGATGAAAATAACTTGATTTATCGTGCACTTTCAGCTTCACAACTTTGCAGATCATTTACATTCACAGACAGCTACATTACACATTGCATGACAGGTAATATTCAAAAAAGCATCACTGGGGCACTGTAACCACAAATCAGCCCACATACCTACACAATACCCGAAAAACATTGTCTAGGTAGGCAGTCAAAAGTGTCACAGTCATGATCTGGTGTTACAGGTGAAATGTGTCGTACCTGAGAAGATATCCTGCTCCTCAGAGTGAACCCCATTGGTCCTGGAGCTGCTGCTCACGGAAGGTTTGGTGGCAGGTGCCGTCACGGCTTCCTCTGCGAACAGATCCGTGGGGTCGTCTTTAACCTGTGGCTTGACCTTCACTTCTGATTTAACCTCTGTGAAGACATTGACAGGTGGTCCACTCACCGCTGAGGGCTGAGGCTTCTTCGTCACGCCTTTTAACGGCTCGTTAAACAGATCCTCATCGTCATCATCGAACAGCTCCGCGCTCACTGCAGTCTTGGCGCCCTTCGGAGGGTCGATGGCGTTTTTGTGCACAGGCTTGCTGCTGAGGTCACTAGGCGGTTCACTGATGACATCAGACTTTGGCGCTTCAACAGGCTCTTTCAAGAGATCTGGCACGGGATTTTGGACCTCAGGCGAACTAATTACATCGGCTTCATCGTCCAGCGGGTCGCTGAACAGGTCGACGGCCTCATCGCTACCAGGAGAAGGTATCTTGACGTTCTTCTGGGGTTCAGAGTTAATTTCGCTAAGAGGATCGCTGAAGATATCTTCTGGAGGCTCGTTGAAGATGTCTTTAGGAGGTCCGGTAGTGTCCGGTGACAGAGAATCCATCTCAGAGATTGACTAGGAACAGCACAGAAATGATTATACAGCTAATGTTGGAAGTTTACAATAAATATAAATATTGTGAGTTGAAACAGGATGACTACATTGTGTTTAACAGCCTGTGAAATGCTATTCTATGTCATGGACTTTTTTTTCAAATACATTAAACATTTTCAGGCTGAATCTCACAAAATTTGGTAAAAAAAAAATACCAAAAGAAAAAGTATGCACATCTGAATGATCTTTAACAGGAGCAGAATCTCAACGAAAGTTATGAAAATAAGCAAGGAAAATCTGCACTTTGTTTAACGCTTCCCTTTATTTGCAAAACATAACAGCAATGTTTTGGGTATTTTGGTTAAAGTTAACCACTTGCTGTTATATCTCTGGTTAAAGTTAACCACTAAATAAAGAAGTCTATTATTTTTGCATTATAAGACATTTTTCACCCAAATACTTAACAGTAGCAATAATTGTAACAGTCATGTTAATATTTGTTATTTTATGTATTTGTGCTTTCTACAATTGACCCTTCGCCGGGAGTTTGATTGACAAGCGATCTAACCAATCATAACGCCGAATCCGCCATTTTGTCCAACAAAGCAGTCAGGAGTTAGAAGATTAAAAATTTTGAAAAAATGGTGTGTACTGACGTCTTTCCGCGTTTGAAACAACATTCCTTCTGATGTTCATTCATGTTTATTTGATGCTATAAATTAACTGGTAGGAAGAGATGATTGGTTCACGAGCCGCTTGAGCTGAGGCGCTACAGCGATCTGTCACGACACATTAAAGAGCCACAAAACGGTTTTTATTGTTCGAATTTCTTCGGCTCGTGAACCAATCATCTCTTCCTACAAAATGGCGGATTTGGCGTTATGATTGGTTAGATCGTTTGTCAATCAAACTCCTGGCGAAGGGTCAATTGAGAATTTAATATAATAAAAATACATAAATAAAGCAAGCCTATTTTAGGCTTTGCACATTTTCCATTCAAATACTTATTATTGTAACAGTAATTATACACTTAAATTGTAAAATATTTATTATGTTACATGACAAGTATTTGGTTTTTTTTATATATATATTTGTGCATTTAAACAATTGGTGGTTTAAAATAAATAAAGCAAGTATAGTTTAGTACTTTCTTTGCATTGAAAATTAAAGCACATTTTCAAACCAAATACTTATTATCATAACAGTAATTACATACTGAAATTTATGTTATGACAGGTATTTGTCATTGTTTGTACAACTGGTGTTTTAAAATAAATAAGCCTATTTTAGTGCTAAATTAAGCACATTTTCCCACCCAAATTCTCATTATTGTAATGGTAAATATTTACAATAATTAAAATATTTCCCATGTTAGTATTTGTTATTTTTATGTGTGTGAGCATTTGTACAATTGTTGGTCTAAAATTTATAAATACATAGCATTGATTCCAGACAGGATGGTTTGAATAAACATTACATAATGTCATTATGAAAAATATCCTTAAAGGATTAGTTCACTTTCAAATTAAAATTTCCTGATAATTTACTCACCTCCATGTCATCCAAAATGTTCATGTCTTTCTTTCTTCAGTCAAAAAGAAATTAAGGTTTTTGATGAAAATATTCCAGGATTTTTCTCCATATAGTGGACTTCAATGGAGCCCGAACTGTTGAAGGTCAAAATTACAGTTTACAGCGATCCCAGACGAGAAATAAGGGTCTTATCTAGAGAAACCATCGCTCATTTTCCAAAAAAAAAAAAAATTATATACATTTTAACCATAAATGCTCATCTTGAACTAGCTCTCTTCTTCTTCTCTATTTGAATTCCAACAGTGTAGACAATGCTAAGTGTATTACTGCCTTCCACAGGTCAAAGTTTGAACTTATTTGCCATATACAATATGCTAGTGCAAATATATAACAATTAGTTCAAACTTTGACCTGTGGAGGGCAGTAATACACTTAGCAGCGTCTACACTGTTGGAATTCTAATAGAGAAGAAGAAGAGAGCTAGTTCAAGATGAGCATTTATGGTTAAAAATGTATATAATTTTTTTTTTTTTAGAAAATGGGCGATGGTTTCACTAGATAAGACCCTTATTCCACGTCTGGTATCATTTAAAGCCCTTTGAAGCTGCACTGAAACTGTAATTTTGACCTTCAACCGTTCGTATAGTCCACTATAAGGAGAAAAATCCTGGAATGTTTTCATCAAAAACCTTAATTTCTTTTCAACTGAAGAGAGAAAGACATGAACATCTTGGATGACATGGGGGTGAGTAAATTATCAGGAAAATTTTAATTTGAAAGTGAACTAATCCTTTAAATGTCCTAAAACTGGCTACTTTTTTTCCATTATATTTCCATTTTTTGAGTTTGGGGTAAAATATTTATTATATACAATAAACAGACCTGCGCATTTCTCTCATTTTGCAGTCACTTTCATCCAAAGCAACTTCTAGCACCCTTACAGGGACAATCCTTCTGTATTAACCCAGGGTTAAGTGCCTTTCTTAACAGTACAATGGTTACAGTTTATGAATCAACTCATGCTGGGTTCAAACCTACAACCTTCCAGTTTCAGCACAGACCTTTAACCACCCCATCATGACTCATGCAACTGTAAATTCCCTCCCACAAAGCAAAATCTTCCCAAAATATAAGCTTGCTAAGGGAAAAAAAAAAAAAAAAAAAACATTCACTCACATTTGACACTCACATGACCACCAGACCTTCAGTACTTTGACCAGAAAAGACTGAAGCTATTACTCTAAGTAAATATTGACTGCTGGACACCATCTCATCTATTGGAGACAGATTTGCCTTTATAATACCCATAGTTTGTGCATGCATGCATATTATATATAAATATATAAACTATGATCAGCTGGGTGATTCTGCATGAAGAAGTTAATCTATTCTCACACTTCCTTAATTGCACACAACATAACATTTAATTTACACACAAACACACTCTCTAACAGTGTGACTTCAGTCAGTTTGGCAAACTAGGTCACATTCCTTGTGATATTATTTATTCAACTACAAGAGTCCTCCAAAAACTTCAGTATGTCACATGCAGGCCTAAATCTATTTAACCTCGCGGCAGGATCAAATCTGAGGTGATATTGACAATAGTATCTTTATTAAATAAGTAAGCAAATAGGATCACATAAAACGCCATATAAGCCAGCAGATCTGAAGATCTTCGGCTGAAGAAGAAGAAGAGAAGAAGAACAGGCAGATGGGAGGGTGTCAGAGAAGTGAAAGTGATCGCTCTTCTTCTCTCTCTGTCTGACTGTGTGAAGCTAATTAGCTTCATAAACGCGGTTAATTGTGTTACTCACCGTGCCCGTGAACGCATCCGCGCCCTCGTCACTGTCCTCCAGCAGCTCGGGCTCCTCTGAGTCCGGGAAAGGAGGAGGACTGCGCTCCGAGCTGGCCGCCATCTTCAGCTCCACACACAGAGTCACACACACGGAAAAACTTTATTACGAGCGAGTGAAAATGAGAGAGCGACATTGAGTTGATACGGAGAGAGAGAGAGCGCGTGAGAAACAGCGACGCCCGGTGGTCAACAGTTGCTAAGTTACGTCACGCTCACAAGACCACTCCCAAATTTTTTAATACGCTTATTTAAAATGTAAAATTTAAATATCGTTAGGTTGCCCACGGTAATGAAGCCACATAATTGTACACGTAAAAAATGTGATAAAAAAAAAAAAAAAAAATTAAAGGAAGTGAGGGCGAGCGTTACTGTGACGTCGACACAAGCCACGCCCACCAAAGCGTTTGTTTACAGAAGTACAGGAGTGAATTGAATCTTTTGCCCGACGATCATGTGGATTACACTCAAAAATACTTTAATCTGAAATGTTATTATGCCTCGACGGGCTCATGAAGACACAGAACCTCTGCTATCGTTCACTCATGTGGACGAAGACGGTAAAAATTATTATTTATCATGTAAAATGTGTTTTTAATAGTACTAACGTTAGATCTCTAGTGGTGGATATCCTGGTGGATGAGTATAATGTTGATTTAAAAACTTGTTTCACTAGTTATATAGACTATTAACTGTTAAATCTGGATTCAGCATGAGCACGAGGGTTTTTACTCTATCTATCTATCTATCTATCTATCTATCTATCTATCTATCTATCTATCTATCTAATGCTGTTAAATCATGTAACAGAAAAGTTTGTATGTATGTGTGTGCTTGTGTGTATATATATATATATATATATATATATATATATATATATATATATATATATATATATATATACAGTTGCAAGAAAAAGTATGTGAACCACTTGCAGAATGTGTATTATTCACATTTTCACAGATTCTGCAAGTGGTTCACATACTTTTTCTTGCAACTGTATATATGCACTGTTACTGAACGATGAGTTTACTGATATATGATGTGTCCATCAGATGACCAGGTGTCCAGCAGTAGAAAGAAACTTTCTTATGAGGAGGCTGTTGAGAAAGCAGGTTAAGCCTTTATGTTTTTAATGTGCTGAATTATTTTCCCTACATTTAGTTCCATATGTTTGTCCATATGCAGCGGTCCTCATGTTTCTGTCTGTCTGCAGGGTTCGGGCTCTTCCATTGGCTGCTGTTGGTCGTCTGCGGGTGGGCGAACGCCAGTGATGCGGTGGAGATCCTGTGTGTGTCGTTCCTCCTGCCCACGGCACGCTGCGACCTCCAGCTCAGCTCGGCCGACATGGGGCTCCTCACCGCCAGCATATTCCTTGGTTATTATCATTTGATTATCATTTGACGGTTAAAAAGAATCAATAATGATCATGTTGCATTTAAAAAACTGGGATTTTGTGATTCAGAAGAGAAAATGGTTTCTTAAACAGCAGGAAAATGAAACATTAACTTCTCATTTTTATAAAAAAAACTGCTAAGTCAGGTCAGAAATTCAGTTTGTTCTCTATTTTGTTGAACTTTGAATTTTATTTGCCTTATCAGGTGTCTGAAAACTGCAGTGTCATGCTCACTGTTTTCAGTTTAACAAGAAATGCATAACTGAACCAGTGATTGAAGCTGCTGACATAACTGTCATCTGATCATTTCTCATGCTGCTCAGTGAGATAACTACCATTTCCTTTGGCAGGGATGATGGTGGGCGGTTATGTTTGGGGGTATCTGGCTGATCGCAGAGGAAGGCGGAGCATTCTGGTCATTTCTCTGACAGTGAATGGCACGTTTGGGGCAGTGGCCAGTTTGGCCCCGAGTTTCTGGCTCTTTCTGCTCCTGCGGTTCTTCAGTGGAGTCGGGTAACAACATCCCAAAAGAGTTTTTACACACACAGAGACATGCTGAATGTTATACAGACTGAATCTCTACTAGAATCACATGAATGCATATGTGTCTCACGCTCAGGGTCGGCGGATCCATTCCTGTCATCTTCTCGTATTTTTCCGAGTTTCAACCACGTTTGCGGAGGGGAGCTATGATCAGCGCTCTAGCCACATTCTGGATGGCGGGAAATATTTTAGCAGCAGGTAAAACCATCATCATCTGAGCTGAGAGAGGAGCGTCTCTAAAATACTGTCTGGAAGGTTCTGCTTATCTTTTTTTTTTAACATTTTTTTTTTTGTGTGTGATATTGAAACATGAGCAGGAAAGAACACAATCAGAACATTTATAACTTTAACCAAAAAAAAAATAAATGCATATCCAAAAACCTATAAATGAATCAATGAAAATACAAAAGATATATAAATAAAAAAAAATTATATATATAATGAAAAATACATAACAAAAATCTGTAAATTAATAAATAAAATTACAAAAACTATATAAATAAACCATTAAAAATATCTACAGTGGGTACGGAAAGTATTCAGACCCCTTAAATTTTTCACTCTTTGTTATATTGCAGCCATTTGCTAAAATCATTTAAGTTCATTTTTTTTCCTCATTAATGTACACACAGCACCCCATATTGACAGAAAAACACAGAATTGTTGACATTTTTGCAGATTTATTAAAAAAGAAAAACTGAAATATCACATGGTCCTAAGTATTCAGACCCTTTGCTCAGTATTTAGTAGAAGCACCCTTTTGATCTAATACAACCATGAGTCTTTTTGGGAAAGATGCAACAAGTTTTTCACACCTGGATTTGGGGATCCTCTGCCATTCCTCCTTGCAGATCCTCTCCAGTTCTGTCAGGTTGGATGGTAAACATTGGTGGACAGCCATTTTTAGGTCTGTCCAGAGATGCTTAATTGGGTTTAAGTCAGGACTCTGGCTGGGCCATTCAAGAACAGTCACAGAGTTGTTGTGAAGCCACTCCTTCGTTATTTTAGCTGTGTGCTTAGGGTCATTGTCTTGTTGGAAGGTAAACCTTCGGCCCAGTCTGAGGTCCTGAGCACTCTGGAGAAGGTTTTCGTCCAGGATATCCCTGTACTTGGCCACATTCATCTTTCCCTCGATTGCAAACAGTCGTCCTGTCCCTGCAGCTGAAAAACACCCCCACAGCATGATGCTGCCACCACCATGCTTCACTGTTGGGACTGAATTGGACAGGTGATGAGCAGTGCCTGGTTTTCTCCACACATACCGCTTAGAATTAAGGCCAAAAAGTTCTATCTTGGTCTCATCAGACCAGAGAATCTTATTTCTCACCATCTTGGCAAACTCCATGTGGGCTTTCATGTGTCTTACACTGAGGAGAGGTTTCCATCGGGCCACTCTGCCATAAAGCCCCGACTGGTGGAGGGCTGCAGTGATGGTTGACTTTCTACAACTTTCTCCCATCTCCCGACTGCATCTCTGGAGCTCAGCCACAGTGATCTTTGGGTTCTTCTTTACCTCTCTCACCAAGGCTCTTCTCCCCCGATAGCTCAGTTTGGCCGGACGGCCAGCTCTAGGAAGGGTTCTGGTCGTCCCAAACGTCTTCCATTTAAGGATTATGGAGGCCACTGTGCTCTTAGGAACCTTAAGTGCAGCAGAAATATTTTTGTAACCTTGGCCAGATCTGTGCCTTGCCACAATTCTGTCTCTGAGCTCTTCAGGCAGTTCCTTTGACCTCATGATTCTCATTTACTCTGACATGCACTGTGAGCTGTAAGGTCTTATATAGACAGGTGTGTGGCTTTCCTAATCAAGTCCAATCAGTATAATCAAACACAGCTGGACTCAAATGAAGGTGTAGAACCATCTCAAGGATGATCAGAAGAAATGGACAGCACCTGAGTTAAATATATGAGTGTCACAGCAAAGGGTCTGAATACTTAGGACCATGTGATATTTCAGTTTTTCTTTTTTAATAAATCTGCAAAAATGTCAACAATTCTGTGTTTTTCTGTCAATATGGGGTGCTGTGTGTACATTAATGAGGGAAAAAAATGAACTTAAATGATTTTAGCAAATGGCTGCAATATAACAAAGAGTGAAAAATTTAAGGGGGTCTGAATACTTTCCGTACCCACTGTATTTAAACTAAAAATGCATAAATACATAACCAAAAATGTATAATTGAATACATAAAAATACAAAAGATATATAAATAGACATAAAATAATAAAATATTTTTTATAAAAAATAAGAATGCATAAAGACAAAATTAGATAACCAACATGAATAAATGAAAATTCAAAAGCTATATAAATAAATATTAAAAAGATCTATATGTAAACTAAAAATGCATAAAGACAAAAATACATAACCAAAAATGTATAAATGCATACATAAAAATACAAGATATACAGACCTAAAATGAAAATAATAATATTTTTACAAAAAAAAGTGCATAAAGACTAAATTACATAACCAAAAATGCATAAATGCATACATAAAAAATACAAGATATATAAATAGACATTGACAAATTGAAAAGAATATTTTTATAAAACATAAGAATGCATAAATGTATAAATGAATAAATAAAAATACTATATATATATATATATATATATATATATATATATAATATATATATATATAGTATTTTTATTTATTCATTTATGCATAAATGTATAAATGAATAAATAAAAATACTATATATATATATATATAATATATATATATATAATATATATATATATATATATATAGTATTTTTATTTATTCATTTATACATTTATGCATTCTTATGTTTTAATATATATATATATATATATATATATATATATATATATAAAAATATAAGAAAAAATACATAACCTAAATTGTATAAATAAATTAAAGATATATATATATATATATAATGTACCATTGCTATGTGCACAGAACATTCACATAAATATTGATTTTAATTCATATTTTGTGTGTTTTTGTCCAGGTGTGGCGTGGCTGGTGATTCCCAGAACATCTTTGAACGCTCACTGGGGCTGGCTGGATTTTCAGAGTTGGCGTCTTTTTGTGGTCCTCTGCTCTGTCCCCAGCCTGTCATCAGCACTTATTTTCAGACTGTTCATGCCGGAGAGCCCGAAGTTCCTCATGGAGGTACGTACTGACTCAAATTTTCACTGATTTGAAAGGTTGTGAATTCTATAGCTTCATGTATCTGAACTACGGTTACCAAACGAATGTTTGTCAGGTTTAGCGGCACATTATTTCACTAGGTGTTTCTCTTCCACAGGCCGGACGTGAGACGGAGGCTTTATCTGTGTTCCAGAAGATGTTCAAACTCAACAACCGACATGCCACAAAACCATTTCCTGTGGGTACCACATCACTGATGTTTGCTTTGACTTCTAGGCCAAACATTCCCACTCTTCATGAAGGAAATTATATTATTTTGGTTTATCAGTTGATGAAAATGAGTTTGTGTTAACAGGCGTTAGGTCTTGTGATCAGACCCAAAGATGATGAAGAGAAAAGCAGACCCAGTAATGGCTCAAGATGTCAGCGCTTCAGCCATCAACTCAAACAGGTTCAGATCACTTTTGATTTTCTTACAAAGTATTAATGCTAAACATAAAGCCTGACTGAGGTCCTGATGGCCTTGCGTTTTCTTCTACAGGCACTGGACCCCATGAAACAGCTCTTCGTTGGACCGCTGGCTTCCAGAAGTGTCGTTCTGCTGATTATATTTTTCTGCATTTCATTTGGGTAAGTTGTAAACTTATTTAAATCAAAATATTCTGCCATTTTAAGGTTTATTATTTTCTCTAAAGTCCATTTATGATGTTAGTCAAGGTTTTTGACATCAAAGAAAGTCAGTTTGACACAACCATTTCCCAGTCCTTCTCACTTTTAAGATTAAACAGGCTGTATTTATCATGACTTTAATATGTAAGTAAGATAACTATAAATCCAACTTTAAAAAGAGCTCTGTTCTGATTGGCTCACCTCCACACATGGCTTTAAGATTTCTAGATTTAAATCTGTTATGATTAGCTAACTTCATTTTAGATTACGAATGAGTTTGATACACATATGCAAGTATGATTAAATGATGTAAACCTCTCTGTGCAGGTATTATGGGTTATGGATGTGGTTTCCGGAGCTTTTTAAGAGAGCTGAGGATGGAGGGTCTCCATGCACCAACACGTCTCGAGTCCAACGCTCTGAGAATGAAAGCTGCTATCCAGTCAAAACTGCAGGTTAATGTTACTAAAACCAGACCAAATGAGACTGATCATTATTTGTCACGATTGAGTATTTTTATAATATCTTTGTGTCTTGCAGTATACATGGAGGGATTTATAACTGCAGCTTCAAACTTGCCGGGAAACATCTTCACTATCCTGCTCATGGACAGAATTGGCGGGAAAATTCTGCTGTGTTAGTACAGCAAGTTTTATCTTCCAATGACTGAATGGCAGTTTGTTATGGCAGCTCAAAATACTGTTGCAAAATATTAAAGCGCAGTAAGTCCAGCTATAATGATGATTTTCTTCTCTATCTGGCAGCCGTCAGTTTGCTGGCGTCCAGCGTGAGCGTGTTCATCATCTACATGGTGAAGACCAAAACTCAGAGTCTGATCGTGTCCTGCGTGTTCAGCGGTGTTTCTGTCATCTCCTGGAACGCCCTGGAC
This sequence comes from Ancherythroculter nigrocauda, assembly GCA_036281575.1. NCBI lineage: Eukaryota > Metazoa > Chordata > Actinopteri > Cypriniformes > Xenocyprididae > Ancherythroculter > Ancherythroculter nigrocauda. The sequence goes on from VTFQ01000015.1 coordinate 27,980,771, forward strand.
GTGGTGGGGACAGAACTTTACCCCACACAACTACGGTAAACCACAATATTCATTTGTAATATTGCTATTTATTGCACATACAAAGAGGCCAGCCAATCATAATTCCAAAAGTTTGGAATAATTAAGCTTTTTTTAATCTTTTTGAGAGAAGTCACCAAGGTTAGAATGATTTCTGAAGGATCATGTGACACTGAAGAGATGGCGTAATGATGCTGAAAATTCAGCTTTGCATCACAGAAATAAATTATATTTTAAAATATATTCAAATAGAAAACAGTTGTTTTTAAATTGTAAAAATATTTCACTATTTTTACTGTATTTTACATCAAATATATGCAGCCTTGGTGAGCAAAAAAGACTTTTTTTTTTTTTTAAAAATCTACCAAATTTTTGACCATTAGTGTACATATAGAAGGTACATAATAAATGTACACTATCAAAAAAGAATGGAAAATAGTTATAAAAATACTAAATAATGACCTTAATGAAACCTTGACTAACATTATATGAATTATAAAAAATAAATAGGAAAGTGTAGAATATGAATGTATTAATTTCAGTTTGTTTTGTAGCTCATCAGCTCTGGGGGTTTTCACTGGAGTGGGCCGCGTGGCAGCCATCATGGGAAATGTAGTTTTTGGGCAGCTGGTGGACTCCAACTGTGCCGTACCTCTGCTGATGGTGTCTGCGCTCCTGCTGGCAGGAGCACTGGCGGCTCTACGCCTGCCCCAAACTAAACAGACTGAACTGACATGATTCAGCCAAGCCAAACGTGGGATTCTGGGACCAAAATACCAAAACCAAAGACTTTTACAATTTGCAGTTTTGCCTTAATGTTGCACAAGTGCACTTTGAGAAGTCGGCCATGTTTTCTGTACTGAAATCTTTAGTAAGAGTAATTATTTAAGCCTTATTAATTTAAATCTTGAATATTTAATAAATATTATGGACAAAATCAGTCCTCAACCCATTTGACTTCTGTAATCTGATCTATTTGTGTAACAAGTCAGAAATTATAATAAAGATTCCATGTTTGTACTGTTCACACAGTCATGGGGAAAACAGATATGAGTAGTAATCAGATTTGAGCCACATTTACCTGCAGTGTGAACGTAGCCTATGTGCATAATTCTTTTTTTTTATATACATTTTCTAACACTTTCATGTTTGCACACTGAAATAAATAGAACAGCCAATGGTTTGATGCTTCAACAACTTTATTTTGTCCAATCAATTTGAACATTTGTAAATAACCATGACAATACTTGCAGAGTAATGAGGTAGAGACTTTGAAAATCTAAAAAGCAGCTGCAAAAGGCAACGAGGAAGAGACGATGCTCTTTGGCACAGCTTCAGCGAGAAACGAGAGCGGTGCAGATTTACTCAACTAAGGTTAGTGTAACACAAAATTATGGACGTAAAATAATGACAGATGTTTTGAAACAGCTTGTTGAATTGCACTACTTGGAAAAAAAATATGCATTGCATTAACCGTGCTTGCATTTTAATGCATTGTATTTTTAGGGCTTGCATTTTTATGGCCTGAAATTCAACAGTTGCATATTTAAGCTGTGAATAATTCAATTAAAAATTGAAATATTGTCCATTTTATTTCGCTTTACAAATTCAGTGGTTCAAATTCGACAGAAAATACAACATTTCACATCCGGGAACTGCAGGAAAAGCAGTAGAGTACCGAGCATAATCTCCATCTGCTGTTAGTCGACCTCACCAGCAGGTGGTGCACGCGCGTGTTGAAGAGCAGAGCAACAGTTAGGGCGCGTCATTCATTTCATTCACAAAAACGGATTTACATTAATGGAGCAAGCGGTAAGTGCATGTGTGATGATTATCAGGGACAGTATAAATGCAGAAAAACTGATAAAGACATAAAAGTTGTGTTTCTGTTTAATGTCTTCACTGTTAGTTTCCCTGTGTAGCTTACATGTAGCTTTCTCTACAGTAAACCAGATTATAATGTTATTTACCGATGCTGAGGTACAGATCAAACATTAAATCTGAAGTAGACATATAACTTTCCTTAACTTTATATGTGGGCTGTGCTGCAGTACTGGGGTTTCCCTCAATATGTCATACTCCAGGATTCCCCTGCCTTAAAGTAGCTTAAACATGGACTAATACAGTGATATAAAAGACCAAACTCGCACCTTATTTTGGGGGATGTAGGCTATATTATATAGGCTACAGGCAAGCAGGTGGACTCAGAATATGAACGTAACGTGCAAAGTTTGACTTTCCCATTGAAATACTGGCATAAAGTTGGCTTGACATTAGACAGTCGATATTCGCAAATTTAGGGACCATCTCTAAAGTTACACACGGCATTTCTAACTTCAGTATCACTTGAAGATAATGACTTACAGTCATAAACTAACTGTAAAGTGCTCGTGTAGGTGTCAGGCATAACTTTTAGATTTTATATATTTAATAAAATAAACAAATCAAAATAATAAAATCTAATAATGTGTAAATATTGCTATTTTTTTACTACGGCATGAGCTTGTATGTATTTTAATATTAACAATCTAAAATTATGGTATATGAAGTATATTGAAGCTATTGAAGTTAGAAATGTCATGTGTAACTTTGCAGACGGTCCCTAAATTTGTCAATATCGGGAACGTCCAGCATCAAGCACAGTATTTAATGTCATTACATTCATATTCTGAGTCCACCTACTTGCCTATAGCCTTCGTCCTCAATAAGTTTGGTCTTTTATATCACTGTATTTAGTCTATTAAGCTAAGTTAAGCATTTTAAGTATGACGTATTGAGGGAAACCCCAGTACTTAAGGAAAGTTATATGTCTACCTCAGATTTAACGTTTGAACTGTACCTCAGCGTCGGGGAATAACGTTATAATCTCGTTCACTGCTGCTTACATGTAGGGAAATTACACAGGGAAAGTAACAGTAAAGACATTGAATTAAATGTAAACACTCTCTTTTGTGTCTTTATACGCTTTTCTTTATATATACTGTCCCTGATAATCATACACTTACCACAATTACCTATTGTCCATTAATGTAAATCCGTTTTAATGAATGAATGACTCTCTCTGCCCATCGCTCTGCTCTTCAACACGCGCGTGCACCACCTGCTGGTGAGGTCGGCTAACAGCAGATGGAGATTATGCTCGGTACTCTACTGCTTTTCCTGCAGTTCCCGGATGTGAAATGTTGAATTTTCTGTTGAATTTGAACCACTGAATTTGTAAAGCGAAATTAATGGACCTAAAATTGCCTGCTGGTTATTATAGGTTGTATTTTTAAACAGAATGAATATTTTGGAAGTGAAATCTGAAATTTGAATATGGATTATTTAATTTTTAACAATGAAAATGTGTGTGAAATGTTTTGAATGGAAAATTCACAGCTTAAATATACAACTATGTCGAATTTCAGCGCATAAAAAAAAATGCAAGCCCTAAAAATACAATGCATTAAAATACAAGCACGGTTAATGCAATGCTTATTTTTAAAAATGAGTGCAATTCAACAAGCTTTTTGTTGTCATTATTGTATTTCCATTAAAAATACAAAACTCAATGCAAGGATTTCACTTCGATCTGCTCTAATAAACGAATTTAAAACCACTGGCAAACATTTCCCTAGTGCTGTTTTAAAAAGTGCTACGATTTAATAAAAACTATGTACAGCACAGAGGTCCGAGTAACATCCAGTGTTGCTAAGGTTGTATTCAATCTGATGGATGATTGACGGCGGGGTGGTTGCTAAGCAACAGCATCAGCCAGCTGTGATGTCACTTCCTGGAGCATTTCGCAAGCCAAGATGCTCATCAACCAGTTAATAATGTTAAAAAAATAATAATAAAAATAAAAAGGCCCTAAAGGAAAAAGACAACCCAACTTAAAAATTTGTAATAAACTCTAAAAATCACCAGCTGACCAGCCAAAATAAAAAGAACCCTAAAAAAAAAATGACCTGAAACAGCTGGTAACAAAAAACAAGCCAAAGGCACCGACTGGCATTTGCCTGCAGAGGGTCAAAACTGCAAGAGAAACTAATATTCTGTTCATGCAAAATTTAATACAACTCTTAAAAACAGATCTCAGTGGCCATGGCTGTCTGGTTAACTGTGCAAATGGCTCAGCATCAACGAACCCTTTAGTGTGCATAGAGCCTTAATGAACGAGAGCAGTGCAATACAACGCAATAACTTCCTCAAGTGAGTCGCCCTTGTTTCTAACAGTGAACTCAGTCCGGACTCTTCCCCGCGCCGGTGACGCTGGGTTTAGTTGGGGTTCAGGCCCTTCTGGTTGCGCATGAGAGGCTGATGGCTGCTCAACACGTCCAGAGAGTGCCGCCAATGCCAGCATGACCGACAGTGGTATTTAAAACATGCCTGAAAAAAAAAAGAGTACATATCAGTGCAATACGTCAAGAGTGTGGTTTGTTTGGTTGGTGCTTAATCATTTTTAACAGTACTGACACGTGGTTCTTAAAGGTGCTCTAGATTCAAAAATTGAATTTACCTTGGCATAGTTGAATAACAAGAGTTCAGTACATGGAAATGACATACAGTGAGTCTCAAACTCCATTGTTTCCTTCTTCTTGTATAAATCTCATTTGTTTAAAAGACCTCCGAAGAACAGGCGAATCTCAACATAACACCGACTGTTACGTAACAGTCGGGATCATTAATATGTATGACCCCAATATTTGCATATGCCAGCCCATGATCAAGGCATTACACAAGGGCAGCCAGTATTAACGTCTGGATCTGTGCACAGCTGAATCATCAGACTAGGTAAGCAAGCAAGAACAACAGTGAAAAATGGCAGATGGAGCAATAATAACTGACATGATCCATGATATCATGATATTTTTAGTGATATTTGTAAATTGTCTTTCTAAATGTTTCGTTAGCATGTTGCTAATGTACTGTTAAATGTGGTTAAAATTACCATCGTTTATTACTGTATTCACGGAGACAAGAGCCGTCGCTATTTTCATTTTTAAACACTTGCAGTCTGTATAATTCATAAACACAACTTCATTCTTTATAAATCTCTCCAACAGTGTAGCATTAGCCTTTAGCCACGGAGCATAGCCTCAAATTCATTCAGAATCAAATGCAAACATCCAAATAAACACTGTACTTACGCGATTAGACATGTTGCATGACGAACACTTTGTAAAGATCCATTTTGAGGGTTATATTAGGGTCTATAGGGTATTTTGAGCTGAAACTTCACAGACACATTCAGGGGACACCTTAGACTTATATTACAAAAATATTAAAAAAAAAAGTTCTAGGGCACCTTTAAATCAAACTTCAAACTTAACCCAGTTAATCAATAATCAAATAAATTTGGTGTCAACCCAAAGATTCACAGCCCTACTTGTTAGAAACATGACCACAAACAAACAAACAAAAAAAGTTAAAAGTGTTAGTTCACCCAAAAATGAAAATTTTGTCATTAATTACTCACCCTCATGTCGTTCCAAACCTGTAAGACCTTCGTTCATCTTCAGAACACAAATTAAGATATTTTTGATAAAATCCAATGACTCAGTGAGGCCTCCATAGGGAGCAAGTTAATTTCCTTTGTCAATGCCTAGAAAGCTACTAAAGACTTATTTAAAACAGATCATGTGACTACAGTGGTTCAACCTTAATGTTATGAAGTGACAAGAATAATTTTTTGTGTGCCAAAAAGACAAAATAACGACTTTATTCAACAATATCTAGTGATGGACAATTTCAAAACACTGCTTCATGAAGCTTTACGAATCTTTTGTTTCAAATCAGTGGTTCGGAGAGTGTATCAAACTGCCAAAGTCACGTGATTTCAGTAAACGAGGCTTCGTTACTTCATAAGTGTTTTGAAATTTCAATGGTTCACCACTGGGGGGCGACTTTGGCAGTTTGATACGCGCTCCGAACCACTGATTCAAAACAAAAGCTTCGAAGCTTCATGAAGCAGTGTTTTGAAATCGCCCATCACTAGATATTGTTGAAAAAAGTCGTTATTTTGGCGCACAAAAAGTATTCTCGCCACTTCATAACATTAAGGTTGAACCACTGTAGTCACATGAACTGTTTTAAATATGTCTTTAGTAGCTTTATGGGCACTAAAAGTGTTAATTGTCTTGCTGTCAATAGAGGCTTCACTGAGCCATTGGATTTCATCAAAAATATCTTAATTTGTGTTCTGAAGATGAACAAAGGTCTTACGGGTGTGGAACGACATGAGGGTGAGTAATAAATTACATAATTTTCATTTTTAGGTAAACTAACCCTTTAAATGAACAATGTTAAAAATTATTGTTCGTGTTCACTGTCACACTGATGATGCAAATGTGCCCAAACAAACACACCCCTCCCGTCATTGCTCCGCCCCCAAAATGCACAAACACACAATGCAAGAGTGAATGTGTCTTTACCATAGCAAAAGCGAAGCAAAATAATGCTACACTAGAGTATACAAGCAAGAGTCTGTTGTTAGTCTCCAGCAGCTCTAGACAAACAATGACACTCAAAACTGTCCTGTTACTATAACTAACATTACAACAACAGCATATCGTGGTTCTGTGAAACAGAAAAACCAATGTTACTCATGTCTGAAGCAGAAAAAACACAACCTCAGAGTCTGTTTTTTCAGGCCTTCCCACTTTGGTCTCTTCAGCACTGGAAAGCTTTTCTAATATTAACACGGGTCCTGAAGATCTTGCCTCATCATAACCAATGATATTCTCTGAGATTTTCTCTTTTAACACAGCCATCTCTCTTTCTACAGTCTTTCTTCAAATCTCTCTCCTCCCCCATCATGAGTGGACACGCCCCCTACTGCTGATTGGCTACAAGTGTGTTGTGCTGCTCGGACTGATTCACTTTTAACAGCGTTTCTCAGAAATCACTTACTGCACCTTTAAAGGGCCGAATCATGCTGAAACTGAGAACTGAGCTGTAACTCTTGACATGATGCTTCACAGCGTTCATACCTGGGCCCTACAGAAGAACGGGCCGGGCTGACTGTTACATATTTGGCACATGGAGTCATCCAGATACGGGTCAATCTGGACCTACAGAGGGAACAGAAAGAGAATGAGGTAAGTACACAAGGTTGATCTTTGAGGCTGTATATTTGAGTCCAGCTCTTTTGTACCTTCTTGGTAAACTTGCAGGTTTTAATCTGCACAAATGCTGCAGTCACAGCCTTCAAGTAGCTCCTCTGGCTCCTGAATGTCACTCTGCCAGAACCTAGACGAACAAACGCAACACATTCACTCCTGGTGTAGAAATTGTGTTCACACTTATAGTTCGGTTCTCTTGAAAATGATACATTTAGTCCTGGTTCGGTTAGCGCTCACGTAGTCATTTTTAACAACAAACCTAAAGATACAAAACAAACGGTCGCACCAGTGCAAACTCTAACAAAATGAAGTTGCACCGGCAGGAAAAAAGATCAGAAGCCCTGACACACCTTTAATATAAATGCAAGCAGTGTGCACAAACCTATGGGATATTTGTGCTTGTCTGTGTCGATGCCTGCGTAGGTGACCCCTCCGAAGAGATCGTCCATGATGTGGGCCAGACCTTCTGCGTTTAACATCCCGTGCAGAGCGCCCACGAACACGGTCCTATTGCGGCAGAGACGCTGGGAGGGACAACGGACGAAATTGCTGTCTGAGATCACCCACGGGATGACCTGCACCTGCAGGAGAGGGAGTGAGAGGTCAGGGGGCAAAGAGGGCAAAAATGGTGTATGTTTAAGTGCATGTCATTCTCACGTCTTTGCTGTGGATCCGCCTGCTGGACAGTTTGTAGAAGAACTCGAGATAATCGTCAGACTGCGGACGGTGTTGAGTACAGGCCTGCAGGAGCATCTTCACTGACTTCTCCCAGTCAAACAGCAGGTACACGTAACCTACACAAACACACACGGACGCTTGTAAAACGTACATATAAAAATATGTACAAGTGTGTAATATTTGATTGCTTCTATGGTAATTTATTGATCACAATAAACATGTATTTTTCATTGCATTTACCATCTCTGAAGCGTTTTCTATTAATTTAATCATTTTTGTTCATAAAAGGAACTTATGATTTGTGGAGTTTCAAAGCCAGATAAAACCAGATTAATATAAATATAAATGTACAAATGCACCAATATTTATATTTATAAATTACATTACTGTGAATAATGAAAAAAAGTGTTAGTTAGAATATTATTAAAATCAAATTTTAATTTTATGAATGATAGATAGATTGAATTGTTACCTTGCGGAGGACAGCGTGGGTGTTTACCATCTTTACCAGGCCACTCAACTTTCAATGGGCCAAACACACTAAATGTGTTCAACAGACTCGCTACAAAAGGGAGAGAAAAATATTGTCATTCACAACTAATACAAAGGTTACGTTCACACTGTGAGCCTTAAAGGGTTATTTCACCCAAAAATGAAATTTCAGTCATTATTGACTCACCCTTATGTCGTTCCAAACCCGTAAGACCTCCGTTCATCTTCGAACACAGTTTAAGATATTTTAGATTTAGTCCGAGAGCTTTCTGTCCCTCCATTGAAAATGTATGTGCAGTATACTCTCCATGTCCAGAAACGTAATAAAAACGTCATCAAAGTAGTCCATGTGACATCAGTGGGTTAATTAGAAGTTTTTGAAGCATCGAAAATACATTTTAGTCCAAAAATAACAAAAACTACGACTTTATTCAGCATTGTATTCTCTTCCGGAATCCTTTCCATTGAATTGATTCCATTGAATTGATTCCATTGAATTGATTCCATTGAACTGATTCCATTGAATTGATTCCATTGAATTGATTCCATTGAACTGATTCCACTGAATTGATTCCATTGAATTGATTCTACTGAATTGATTCCATTGAATTGATTCCATTGAATCGTTTCATCTGTCAGCGTTTGCATGCACTTTTACGTGGTTGTTTTTGGCGATTAGGACATCCGCGACATGCACACTTACGCACCATTTTAAAAAATATAGCAATACCAAAATACAATGTAGAATAGCTTGAATACAGCGTGCGTCTCCCTCAGACTGTAAACGAAGCTCGGACACACCGGATAACACGTCAGCAGCGTCTTACATTAGCAGCGTCACTGCGGAGTCGTGAACCCGGATTGACAACAGACCCGGAAGAGAAGACAATGCTGAATAAAGTCGTAGTTTTTGTTATTTTTGGACCAAAATGTATTTTCGATGCTTCAAAAACTTCTAACTAACCCACTGATGTCACATGGACTACTTTGATGATGTTTTTATTACCTTTCTGGACATGGACAGTATACCGTACATACATTTTCAATGGAGGGACAGAAAGCTCTCGGACTAAATCTAAAATATCTTAAACTGTGAAGATGAACAAAGGTCTTACGGGTTTGGAATGACATGAGGGTGAGTCATTAATGACATAATTTTCATTTTTGGGTGAACTAACCCTTTAATGCTCGATTTCGATTTTTGCTCAGATCTGATTTTTTTGTATAGCTGTTCACATTCTTGTTTTAAATGTGGCCAACATCAGATTTACAGTGTGAACAGATCATGGTTCTGAACTGATCTGTATGCGCAAAAGAACGATACAAACGGGGTTGCCAGGTTTTTACCACAAAATCCACTCCATTGCTTCTCAAAAATGGTCCAAAACTAGCCAAATAGCACCCTGGGGATTAAATATTGCATTAGTGTGGTCGCTTAAACCCACGGAGTTGCAAAACAACCCGCGGCAACAGAAAAAAAGTAACCCAATTCTGCGGGAAAATCATGGACTTGGCAACACACACCGCGCACTGTCATACCGAGGTAAACACGGAGGGTATTAAAGTAAGAGATTACGCATTTATTTATACTGTGATCTGCTGCGAAATTATGCACAGGCAATATGAAAAATAAAGACAATGATGTGACAAAAGAGAGCAGAGTTTTATGATATGAGCCCTCATGTTTTGCTTGTATCATAGAGCTGTCTCTGTAATATTTATGAGTTTTGGCACATCACTGCCTTTCTTCTGACTGTCTTGATAACGTTTGGTATGTAAAATATTTGAATCTTTGACTCCCATGAGCGCAGACCTGTGACGAATGTTGACGTAAAAATCGCATGAATTCCAATATCACACTGCGGTCGCATTACAAAGCATCTGACCTGTATCGGATTTAGTACCATCATATGGAAGTGGCACAAATTGAAAAGATCAGATTTCATGTGGTTTGTGCTGTTCACACTGAAAACGGATATGAGTCACATGTGGGCAAAAAAAATCAGATTTGGGCCACGTTTACCTGCAGTGTGAATGTAGCCATAATGTAACAGTTCTGGGGTGAGTTTCCCGAAAGCATCGTTAGCCAACTATGGTCGTAAATCCCATTGAGCTCTATTGGTAATGACGCAACTTGCGACCATAGTTCGCTTTGGGAAATGCACCCCTGTTCAGTTCTATTGTCATGGACTTTGTAGTTTCCACACCCTCCTTTTTGTTTCATTTCTAGTTTGTTTCTATGGTTACTCATTAGTTGATTGATCAGTCCTCACCTGTGCCTTGTTTTACCCCTCTTTGTATTTAAACCCTCCTCAGTTTGCAGTTCAATGTCCTGTACTCTCTTTATGCTGCTGATCAAGTAAGCTGTTACATTTTCTCCTACTCTTGAGTTTTGAATTTATATTTGTATTACTGTTTTTGTTAAAGCGGTCATGACATTAGAAATTAGTGATGGGAAACCGAAGCTTTCTGAAGCGAAATTGAAATTGCGCCGAAAAATGGTTCATTACTCGAGGCTTTTAACACAGTGCGCATTAGCAACATCTGGTGGTCAGACTTGTTTTCTGCACCATATCTAAATCATGGCGAAGCAGATCTACGGCTTGAAAAAGCACGTGACCAAACAAAGAGTCGGAAGTCCGTGACATATACGGAATCACTCTCGTCTTGGATCAATACAGTTCTATAATCTGATCCTGATCTCATCTAAATTAATTAATTTGTGACAATGAGACCACAACTCGTGTCGTGTAGCCAGGTCAACGAATTCACATATTGATCAATAATACAAAATATGACATGAGTAGTTGAGAAAATATTTTGGGTGAGCTGTTTAACCCTTATTTTCTGTTTGGGGTCTCTGAGACCCCAGCAATAAAACATGATTAAAGCTGCCGTAGAACGTCTTTTTAAAAGATGTAATATAAGTCTAAGGTGTCCCCTGAATGTGTCTGTGAAGTTTCAGCTCAAAATACCCCATAGATTTTTAAAAAAAAAAAATTTTAACTGCCTATTTTGGGGCATCATTATAAATGCGCTGATTCAGGCTGCTTCCCCTTTAAATCTCATGCTCCCCGCCCACGGAGCTCGCGCTTGCCTTAAACAGCATAAACACCGTTCAAACAGCTAATATAACCCTCAAAATGGATCTTTACAAAGTGTTCGTCATGCAGCATGTCTAATCGTGTAAGTATAGTATTTATTTGGATGTTTACATTTGATTCTGAATGAGTTTGATGGTGCTCCGTGGCTAAAGCTAACATTACACACTGTTGGAGAGATTTATAAAGAATGAAGTTGTGTTTATGAATTATACAGACTGCAAGTGTTTAAAAATGAAAATAGCGATGGCTCTTGTCTCCGTGAATACAGTAATAAACGATGGTAACTTTAACCACATTTAACAGTACATTAGCAACATGCTAACGAAACATTTAGAAAGACAATTTACAAATATCACTAAAAATATCATGCTATCATGGATCATGTCAGTTATTATTGCTCCATCTGCCATTTTTCGCTGCTGTTCTTGCTTGCTTACCTAGTCTGATGATTCAGCTGTGCACAGATCCAGACGTTAATACTGGCTGCCCTTGTCTAATGCTTGAACATGAGCTGGCATATGCAAATAATGGGGCCGTACATATTAATGATCTGTTACGTAACAGTCGGTGTTATGTTGAGATTCGCCTGTTCTTCGGAGGTCTTTGAAACAAATGAGATTTACACAAGAAGGAGGAAACAATGGAGTTTGAGACTCACTGTATGTCATTTCCATGTACTGAACTCTTGTTATTCAACTATGACAAGGTAAATTCAATTTAATTCTAGGGCACCTTTAAATGCATTTTCCTTTCATGCATTAGGTGAAGCTCCAATTTTTTCAAACCAGCTGTCCTGACTTTCCGATACTGCATGATGTTCGAAGCTTCAAACGTCATCAATCACGTGGTATGTCATTTCGATAAAAGCATCGGCACAGTGTGTGATACAATAGTGCTTTGAAAAGTGCGTCGGAGCATCGAAGCCATCACTATTAGAAATCAAATTTGCCTTGATTTTTTTTTTTTTTTTTTGACGCATAACAGGTTTTTGTACCACTAAAACATCCTGCAAGTTTCACAGCTTAAAACGTCCTCCTCGTTGTTTAATCGAGCTCCAAAAATGGCTCATTTGGATACGGTGGGATTTGTGATGCCCCATGGGCAAATATATTTGAATTTGTTATTAGTTTTGTTTTTTAATGGAGTCCCAGATCGTGTCAGAGGATTATATGTAGGGCTGCCCCCTAATAGTCGACTAATCGTTATATTAAATAATCCCATTGCTTCAGAAGGCCTTTATTAACCCCCTGGAGCAGTATGGATTATTTTTTATAATGGATGGATGAATTTTGTTTGGCTTCAAAATCTGGTCCCCCCTTCACAACCATTATAAAGCTTGGAAGAGCCAGAATATTTTTAAATATCTCTGATTGTGTTCGTCTGAAAAAAGATAGTCATATACACCTAGGATGGCTTGAGGATGAGTAAATCATGGCATAATTTTCATTTGAGTGAACTATCCCTTTAAAACAAACAAACAAAAAATTTCATGACCCTTTAATAAAACCGTGACGCATAATACTGAATAATAATTTACATCTCATATGTGTGTTTGTCAGCTCACCCTCTGTGATGTCCCACGGCACACCTCCCAGGAACACTTTACAGGAGTAAACGGGGTTTTTGTAGTGGCGTGGAGGAAGTCGCCCTTCCCAGGTGTAAGTGGCGTCATTCACGGCTGTGAGATGCAGTCAATCATAAAGTCATTACAATATCAATTAAAGACAGTGCAGCAACTAAATACATGAGTTTTAAGATGCGCTTTCAATGTTTAACAATTTTTAACCCTGTAAAGCTTGACATATGAAATAATTAGAAAAATATTTTTTAATAGAACAGTTTAAGACGTAGACTTGCATTTGCATCTGAGCAAAAATATGCACTTTAGTGCAGTTGCTGATATTTATGACCAAAAAGTAATATGAAATTCTTGAAACGCTTATGTAAATCAATCAGATCTCTATAATGGTATAACTGACAACTTGCATAAAATGCATATGTTATAACTCTATATCTCCCAATAATGTCTTAGTAAGTTGATATTTAATTGCTTAGTTTTATGATCAAATCTCTAATTATGTACAGTGATTGTGTACAATAAACAAATAAACAAATAAAAAAATAAACGTCCCTCAAAAGACTGATGTATCGTATTTGATATTCACAGTTTAACATGATTTTTCTAATTATGAATAATCAAGTAAACCTAAGTTGCTTCAGTCCAGAAAATGTTCATCTTGAAATGTTAATATACCCAAATATTAATAATTATCCCATGATTTACTCCCCCCTCATCCTAGGTGTGTATGACTATCTTTCAGACAAACCCAATCGGAGATATATCCTCCAAGCTTTATTATGGTAATGAAGGGGGACCAGATTTTGAAGCCAAAAAAATGCATCCATCATAAATATAATCCAGGGGGTTAATAAAGGTCTTCTGAAGTGAATCGATGGGCTTTTGTAAGAAAAATATCCATATTTAAAACTCTTTATAAACTATAAAGAGACTACATTTATGATGGATGGATTTTTTTTTTTGGGCTTCAAAATCTGGTCCCCCTTCACTACCATTATAAAGCTTGGATATTTTTAAACATCTCAGATTGAGTTCGTCTGATACATCTAGGATGGCTTGAGCGTGAGTAAATCATTTTGGGGTGAACTATCCCTTTAATGTCCAAAATTCATTAAATATCACGCTTCGTGAATACCTGCAGCTTGTTTGTGAAGTTTGGCTTCTCTCTCAATGCAGAACGAGGGTTTGTTCAAGCCCAGAGTGTCCCAGCCGGGCCAGATTGGACCTGTGGACCAGCACCCAACCACTGATCCTTCAGCCTGAGCGCTGGGAGCGTTCGTGAAGGTGTTCAGGGGATTCCGCTCCAAACGGCCAACTGTGTCCAGTTTCACGCCCTCCGCCTGCAGTTCAGGCAGCACCAGGGGCGACGGGGTCGAAACTCTGAGAGAGACCTGATGGAGACGGACACACAAATAACTGCGCTATAACTTTGGAAAAACGGAATCTTTGAATCTCGGAACATTGTTGCTCACCAGGTGGTCTGATCCTGAAGAGATGGCGCTGTTCTCGGAGTTGACGGGACTGCTGGATCCAGAGTGCAGCAGAGAGTGAGACTCCAGCGCCGGTATCAGGCTGGAGAAGCGCTCCAGTGGATCTGCTTCACCTGTGGACTCATGGGCCTGGAAAGAGAGCTGCTGAACCGAATCACCGCCTCGTGAAGCACCAAAGAGATTCTGCAACGCTGCAGGAGGGAATGTGTGATTTTTTTTTTTTTTTTTTTTTTAATGGCTATTCAAATTAAAAATGTCAATCACTTACAACTTTTTTTTTTTTTTTTTATAATTGCATCTGTTAATTTCTTAAATGGCATATAATTTTAGCTATAATTTACAAAATTATTTAAAATTATTAATACTACACATACAAGATTTTATTCTGAAAGAAATTAAATTTTATTCAGCAAGGATGCATTAAATTGATCATATGGAAGAGGATTAGGGCCAAGCAATAATAAAAAAAAATAAAACCATCTCGAGATTAAAGTTGTTAAATTTCGAGAAAAAACTCGTTAAATTTCGAGAAAAAAGTTGAGATAAAATGTTGAGAATAAAGTCATTAAATTACGAGAAAAAAGTCATTAAATTACGAGAACAAATTTGTTAAATTATGAGAAAAATGTCGTTAAATTTCGAGAAAAAAGTCAAGATAAAATGTTGAGAATAAAGTCATTAAATTACGAGAATAAAGTCGTTAAATTACGAGAACAAATTCGTTAAATTAAAACATTTTCATAATTTAATGACTTTTTTCTCGAAATTTAATGTGTTTATTCTCAACATTTTATTTCGACTTTTTTCTCGAAATTTAACAACTTTAATCTCGAGATGGTTTTATTTTTTTATTATTGCTTGGCCCTAATCCTCTTCCGTATGATCAAAAGTGACAGTAAAGACATTTATAATAAATAATATAATAAATGCTGCTCTTTTGAACTCTCTATTTGGGAAAGAAGCCTGAATTTTTTATCATGGTTTCCACAAAAATATGAAGCAGCACGACTGTTTTTAACACTGAGAATAAGAAATGTTTCTTGAGCTTCAAATCATCATATTAGATTGATTTCTGAAGGATCATGTGACACTGAAGACTGGAGTAATGATGCTGAAAATTCAGCTTTGATCACAGGAATAAAATATATTTTAAAAGATATTAAAATAGTCATAAAGGCCCGGTTTCACAGACAGGGCTTAGATTAAGCCAGGATTAGGCCTTAGTTCAATTAGGATATTTAAGTATCTTTTATAAACGTACCCTAGGAAAAAACACATTACTGGTGTGAATCTTGAGACAAAACAATAGCACTGACATAATTTAAGACATATCAGTGCATTCAGTTAAAACAGCTCAAACACTCATTTTAGTCTGCGACTAGCTTAAGCCTTGTCTGTGAAACCTGGGGAATGAGTATTAGCCACGTTTTAGACATTTAGAGCCAATTTCTGGCTCAACCAGTCCTGTGAGTTTATGGTTGGACTACCTGTTTTTCCAAAAAATGGCAGACAGGGTAGGTGATGTGTTTATTATTTGTGCATTTATGTTAATAGTAGCACAAAAATAACATTTTGTTATCTCTTCTTGTGAAAAGACTGAATGAATGAGGGAAGTGCTGGATGAGACAGCAGAAACAAGCTTGGTGTGTGTGTGTGTGTGTGTGTGTGTGTGTCCCTCTATTACAGGATTTGGGTCAGGACAAACCTTAGGCACATCATGGCTTTCATTTAAAACATGGATGGACACACTCATTTACGCTTGTAATCTGAGATAGGGAAGCTAAAGGGAAAGTCAAAATGAAAAGCAAGTCAACGCTGATGAATCTAGCGTTCTGTCCTCTGAACGGTGTGAAAATGATTAGTCATGAGTGAGAAATCAAGATATGAGACACCACTAAAGCTCAGACCTTCCAGAACAATCTATCAACACACACACACACACACTGCAAAAAATGTATTTTTGTCCTGAAAAAAATAAAAAATCCTCAAAAAGTTTTTTTTTATTTAAATATAACAGCACTGACAGAGGGATTTATGCTTGAAATAAGAAAAAACTATATAGCTACTGTATATAAAAAATATTATTTTTTATTAAATATATTTATTAAATTATATATATATATATATATATATATATAGCTACTGTATACAAAAATATATTTTTATTATTAAATATATTTATTTAAATTAACTATATATATATAAAACTATATAGCTACTGTATATAAAAATATATTATTTATTACTACATATATTTAAACTATATATATATAACTATATAGCTACTGTATATAAAATATATTTATTATTTATTATTAAATATATTTATTTAAATTAACTATATATATATATATATATATATATATATATATAACTATATAGTTACAGTATATAAAAATATATGTATTATTTATTATTAAATATATTTAAATTAACTATATATATATATATATATATATATATATATAAAACTATGTAGCTACTGTATATAGAAATATATTATTTATTACTACATATATTTATTTAAATTAACTATATATATATATATATATATATATATATATGGTATATAAAAAATATATTTATTATTTATTATTAAATATATTTATTTAAATTAACTATATATGTATATAAGCATGAATCTCAGTTAGTGTCGTTAAATTTAAATAAATCAAAAATCTAACTTAATTTATATGCACTCTACAGTATATATATATATATATATATATACACATATATACATTTGTATATTTTATTCAAATTTAACAACACTGAGGTTAATGCTTAAGTATAAACAAAATTTATACTTGTATATAAATATAGATATGTTCTCTGACATCAAATATTATTATTTTTACACATTTTTTTTTAAATATATGTATTATAAAATATATTCTAAATTACTATTTACATCATATATTTTGTTTATATATCATATTCTCAGATAATCAAGACAAACGCACTGATTTTTTTTGCAGTTCACTCACAAACTCCCAAAGTGTCAGAAACAAGCTTGAACAGGCAGACAGGAGCGGCCATACAAAACTGTAAACATCACGTCGGACACACAGGTCCACTCACCGGGCTGGGTCGAGCGCTGGGGATCTGGGCGGCTCCAGGGCTGCTGGTTCCAGCAGGGGAGGCTCAGAGACAACAGGCCCAGACTGAGCTCATCAACGCTGGGCACGGCAGCCACAGGATCCTGCTGCTCTGGAGTGAACAGCATTCTGCTAACCAGCGGAGAGCAGCCTGTGCCCGAACCATCTATGAGAGAGAGAGAGAGTTATAGAGGCACAAAGACACACAACCGAACCTCGTTCCCCATACCGACCTGCCGTGGGTCCAGTGGAGGTCATCATACCGCTGTGTGTTCATCACTGACCTGTTAAACATGTGACCGCCCCACTGAAACCTCACACACTGCTGCTAGTGCTAAAGCCATGCTCACTCCATCACACACACACTTGGTCTGCCAGAACAGCCTCACCACCTCCCGTCCCTGTGTGTGTGTGTGTGTGTGTGAGTGTGAGTGAATCACGTGTGCTGTCTGTCTCTCTGGCCCGTCTCCCGTTCATGGCCTGACTCAGCAGAGAGACAGACAGAAGGGGGCAGGGCTTCAACGATCACTATGATTCAGCTCATTTGACTTCACACACACACTGCTGAACCCAAGCTGTACCAGACACACCCGAGTGTCGGAATAAAGGGGCGTTCCCGGCTAACAGTGAACGCTCTAAGAACGTTCTGGCAAAGTTCTGAACAAACGTTC
This sequence comes from Ancherythroculter nigrocauda, assembly GCA_036281575.1. NCBI lineage: Eukaryota > Metazoa > Chordata > Actinopteri > Cypriniformes > Xenocyprididae > Ancherythroculter > Ancherythroculter nigrocauda. Next base: position 27,999,004 of record VTFQ01000015.1, read on the forward strand.
TTCCAGTAACATTAATAGAATGTTCGTTTAGAGTCTTTAACAATGTTCTCAAGCATTTAATCATCTTAGTTATAGTTAATTTATTAGTTATTAAAATCAAAAGTTGTGTCTGTTAAAGGGGTGGTTAATTATGATTTCACTTTTTTAACTTTAGTTAGTGTGTGATGTTGCTGTTTGAGTTCAAAGTTCAATGCAAAGGGAGATATTTTCTTTTACAGAAATCGCTTTTTAAGGACTACAACGAGCTGACATCACTAACCCTAAAATTTACATAAACCCCGCCCCTGAGAACACATAGGGTGAGGTCATGTTAGGCTGCTTTAGAGAAGAGGAAGAGATGTTGTAGTAGAGTGTTGTTCATGTCGTCATTTTACACCGGACAGTCCATTTGCATTTAAAGGGACACACAAAAATGGTGTGTTTTTGCTCACACCCAAATAGGGGCAAATTTGACAAGCTATAAAAAATGATCTGTGGGGTATTTTGAGCTGAAACTTCACACACACATTCTGGAGACACCAGAGACTTATATTACATCTTGTGAAAAGGGGCATTATATTAATATTATGTAATGGATCTGAGCTAAAATTAACAAACAATGAACAGTTGTATTTTTGACCAACATTAACAAAGATTAATAAATACTGTAACAAGAACTTTGGCTAGTGTTCTGGCAAGGTTTTACTCAAAGTTATGAACAAATGTTTGTCCAGTAACATTAAAGGTGCCATCGAATGTTTTTTTAAAAGATGTAATATAAGTCTAAGGTGTGAATGTGTCTGTGAAGTTTCAGCTCAAAATACCCCATAGATTTTTTTAAATTAATTTTTTTAACTGCCTATTTTGGGGCATCATTAACTATGCTCCGATTCAGGCTGCGGCCCCTATAAATGCTCGCGCTCTCCGCCGCCTCCCGAGCTCTCGACTCTATCATTGCATAAACAAAGTTCACACAGCTAATATAACCCTCAAAATTGATCTTTACAAAGTGTTCGTCATGCATGCTGCATGCATGGATCGGATCATGTGAGTATAGTATTTATTTGGATGTTTACATTTGATTCTGAATGAGTTTGATGGTGCTCCGTGGCTAAAGCTAACATTACACACTGTTGGAGAGATTTATAAAGAATGAAGTTGTGTTTATGAATTATACAGACTGCAAGTGTTTAAAAAATGAAAATAGCGACGGCTCTTGTCTCCGTGAATACAGTAAGAAACGATGGTAACTTTAACCACATTTAACAGTACATTAGCAACATGCTAACAAAACATTTAGAAAGACAATTTACAAATATCACTAAAAATATCATGATATCATGGATCATGTCAGTTATTATTGCTCCATCTGCCATTTTTTCGCTGTTGTTCTTGCTTGCTTACCTAGTCTGATGATTCAGCTGTGCAGATCCAGACGTTAATACTGGCTGCCCTTGTGTAATGCCTTGATCATGGGCTGGCATATGCAAATATTGGGGGCTTACATATTAATGAGCCCGACTGTTACGTAACAGTCGGTGTTATGTTGAGATTCGCCTGTTCTTCAGAGGTCTTTTAAACAAATGAGATTTATATAAGAAGGAGGAAACAATGGAGTTTGAGACTCACTGTATGTCATTTCCATGTACCGAACTCTTGTTATTTACCTATGCTGAGGTAAATTCAATTTTTAATTCTAGGGCACCTTTAATAGTTATCAGGGTGTGTAAGTTATAAATTAGCTACAAAGTTTATTAGTTAGTTAGTTACAAACTAGCTAGTAGTTACAAAGCCTCTAATGTGGACTTTACGTTCTAATTTTTAAATTGCATTTTAAAATTTATTCAAATAGAAAACAGTTATTTTAAATTGTAGACTTCTTTAAATAACATAAAAAAAATCTTAGATATTGTTGATGAAATCCGATGGCTCAGTGAGGCCTGCATTTACAGCAATGTCAATGAAACTCTCAAGATCCATTAAGGTACTAAAAACATATTTAAATCAGTTCATGTGAGTACAGTGGTTCAACCTTAATATTATAAAGCGACAAGAATCCTTTTTGTGCGCCAAAAAAACAAAATAATGACTGCTTCAGAGCTTTACGAATCGAATCAGTGATTCGGAGCGCCTATCAAACGGCTAAACTGCTGAAATCACGTGACTTTGGTGCTCCGAATCACTGATTCGATTCATAAAGCTTTGAAGCTTCATGAAGCAGTGTTTTGAAATCGCCCATCACTAGATATTGTTGAAAAGTCATTATTTTGTTTTTTGGTGCACAAAAAGTATTCTTGTCGCTTTATAATATTAAGGTTAAACCACTGTAGTCACATGAACTGATTTAAATATGTTTTTAGTACCTTTATGGATCTTGAGAGTTTGAATGGCTTAAAGGCCTCACTGAGCCATCGGATTTCATCAAAAAATATCTTAATTTGTATTCTGAAGATTAACAAAGGTCTTACAGGTATGGAACAGCATGAGGGTGAGTAATTAATGACTTTATTTTCATTTTTGGGTGAACTAAACCTTTAAATAGCTATTTGGCTATTGGTGAACATTATAATCGCATTATTCTACAACTCTTGTTTCAGAATAAGAGTAAGTAACACTATATTTCTCTAAAAAATACTACTAAAGCACCTATTAATCTTAATGTTACTTTCAACATTTTTTCGTTTTTAAAAACAAAAGCTATTTAACAGATCTGAGCTAACATGAACAAACAATGAAAATTTATTGACCAACGTTAACAACTTGCTCATTGCTAGTTTATGTTGACCTTATTGAGACCTTTTTGTAAAGAATTACCATTTTGAACAGATTATGAAGGTATAACATGTAGGGCTGCACAACGATTAATCACGATTAATCGTTTGCAAAATAAATGTCTGTGTTTACTTAATATATGTGTGTGTTCTGTGTATAATAATTATGTATAAATACACACACACACACATATATATATTTATTTATACATGCATATATTTCTTACATTTATACATGTATGTATGTGTATTTATATATACTTAATTATTATACAGAGAACACACACATATATCAGGTAAAAACAGACTTTTATTTTGTAAAAACGATTAATCGCGATTAATCGTTGTGCATCCCTAATAACATGCACTGGGACGTGTGTTAGGAAAGCAGGCTGCATATATGGTCCACTTTAGCGTTACTTTAACTTAACTGTGTGTGTGTATCTCACCTGTGATGTGCTCCCAGAAGTCCTGCTGTTTGAGCCCAAAGGCCCTGTGAGCTCCAGCCTCTCCATGATGAGCGACATGACGACGATATTTCACTCTCTGCTGAAAGAAACAGTGTGACGCACTTGAGTGACAGAACTGTCAATACATTTCTGCAACTAAAATAATTAAAAAATAGAGTATATTCAGCTTGCTGGGATGTACAACTCCTCCTCAAAATGAAAAATAAAGCGAGAACCTACCAAACTATGTGTATCAAAAGCTAGTGACATTAAAACAGCATTTAGGTGTTGTTTATATTATTTATCTCCCTTGATTATTTTTTAAGTATATGCCTTAATGCTTATAATCATTTTTTATTCTTCAGTGTATTGTCTTTTGTTGTTTGCCTCAATTTGTGCACTTTGCGTAAGCACTATTTTTATTATACAGAGCTAAACTGTATATCATCACCAAACAGTTCGCGCCAATAAAGACTCAAACTGACTCTTTCATGCAGAAATTCTGATTCTTACCCTGCGGAAATCCATTAGAGCGTCTAAACGCAGCTCAAAACAAAAATAAGATAATTCTGACTTTATAATTTAGAGTTCAGGCCGCTCAGAGTGAGTGTAACGCTGCTGCAAGACGCACTAGTTCAAACCTGAGTCATTTGTGCATTAAACAGGTGCATGACCTCAGCATTAGCACATCACGCGCACATGATGCGACACAGACCAGTCGATCAATATATAGTGGGTAACTAAAATGTTTTTGTTTTTTTTTCCTCTAACAGTAGTTTTATTCATGCGTTTATACAATACGAATATACAATTTATTAATTACAATAAATTCTGTATACAATGTCTATAACATTTGATGTCAGAAATTGCAAAAAAAAAAAAATGCAATTGTTTTGACATTCAAATAGCTTTAATATTTAAATTGGCATGAAAAGCTAGGCATGTTGTCACAAAACTGTATTGGAGAGTGGGGTAAGATGAGCCATTGTGTGGTCCTCAAGATAAGGGAAAATGAGGTACATTGAAAGTATTTAAATTAATTTCAGGATGTATATTATCATTTTAAATGATCAGAATACATCTGTGACAAAGGGTTACTTAAACTACATAAACCAACCAAATGAAGCTGAAATTTCAATATCTTTAATTGTTTGCCTTTCTGAAACAGAAATGGGAATGAATGGATAAATGTCACTGAAACTACTAAACGTTTTAGTCAAAATGTGGTAGTTTTTCTGCAACGTCGACCATTTTAGGCCGGTAGGGACTACATGTGAAAAGATATGATACGATTAAGCATCAAATAAGGATTTAGTGTACTTGCACACTGTTATAAACTCAAATAAATAACTAAACCAGCTGTGTAATATTGCATTGAAATGATACCAGTTTATACTTCAAAGATTTAACTTCAGTGCCTTATGGTGGGGCGAGTTAAAACGCTGGCTCAATTTACCCCACAGCGTTTGGCTCACTTTGCCTAATAGCTGCCATTTTGAGAAAAATAAAACTAGCTAGCTTACCAATTCCGCTAAATGATTTGGTTGTTCTAAAATATGTGGTCACGTGACAATAAAAGTGTACGGTTGCCAAGATACAGGGGGTGGCTCAACTTACCCACTGGCTCATCTTACCCCACTATCCCCTATTCCTGTTTTTCTAGACAATAATGGCAGGAATGTTCGATACAGAATATACAGAAATATTAAAAAGTATACAGAAATTGCTTAACCAACTGGAATAAAATGCGTCCTATCTGCATAAATATCATATTATAAACAATAATCCACATCAAAGTTAAATAAAAAAAAGAAGACATCTTAATTTGAGTGTGTGTTCTCTTTTATTGACATTTAAAACTCTTTATAATAAATAGAGATATAATATTCAAACAACACATGATTTCCCACAGTCACACAGAGGTCAGTCAGTAAAGCTGGATTTCATTTGTTGACCTAGGGGAGGAGGAAGATCTGGTTTATGCCAACAAGCACATCATCATAACTAAAAATTGGTCTAAAACTAACTACTAATGGAGTCTTCACCAGGATAAACAGCTTCAGATTGCATTTAAAATAATGGGATTGTGAGTTACTGTACTCCTCTGAGAGCTTCACGAGAACAAGAAGCTGATGAAACACCAGTCAAATTCAACAAAACAAAACAGAAAAGACAGACATTTCTTTTCAAGAGAGATTAGATGAGGTTGCTACAAAATCTGAAGGCAGTGAATTCACACTGATGTGTTTTGAAGCTTTTGATTTTGCTAAACCGACAGAAATCGACTGTGTAACGATACTAATATGATCATGTTCAACAAAGCTCATGTTTTCCACACCAGTTTGATGTGGTTTCTTGGAAACAAATCTGCTGTCGTCATCGGGATGTGGTCTGGGATCAGATGTAAGATGTTACATTCAGAATACGTGAAAGCTAAATGCTAAAAATAAGCTTCCGAAGATCACAAAGGCAACGATTGATCTGAAAGAAAATGATTATTAGTCTTGATGGATAGTTATTGGCTGGTTGATTACAAGGTGGTGTCCAAATACTGTATATCCTAAAGAGATCCTAAACTAAAACTGACACAGGTTTGTGCAGTAATTCGGCAGGTTTATGGTACACTGACTCTTTGATGCCATGCAACATTCAACAGAGGAAGAACATCCTGATTATGGGGCCGTGAATGTTGTTGTCGTCGTGGTTCTGACACCAGTATATTTTTGATGCTACAAGCCAGTCCACGTGGAGGAAATATCTACACAGCGATGCGATTCAATGCGGTAAGCAGCAGCAGGAGGGTGTTGACTGTAGGGGGCGCCATCACTGCGACAGGGCCTGCAGAATATCTTTAACCAGCATCGTGCCGATCACCATCTTCTCGCAGTTCACCGTCAGCTGAGCTCCGCCGCCTTCCTTCGTAGCGACGGTGACCAGCACGAGACAGCCGCTGCTGACCGTTTTACCTGCGAATCTGTAAACAGGAGCGGAAGGAGGAGGAGGAGGAGGAGGTGTACTGAGATTTCAAAAGATCACAGGCCAGAAAAACAGACAGCAAAGTAAAGGAAAGTGAAGAATGAAAGAGTTTTACATACTCAAATAATAAAACTAATCAAAATATACTTAATACTAGCTTTTAACAAAATAAATATAGTAGCTTTTTACTACACAACAGTCTATAGGGCTTTTCACACTTGAAATAGTTAACCCTGGGTCATTCTTAACCCCGGGTAAATGGAATCCTGGGTTATCTCGCTTCACGTTTCACACTGCTCATAATTTACCCTGGGTTAACAATTAATACTGGGTATGATGTTTCACACTGTACATTACAAAACCCTGTGTTGCAGTGTAAGTGTCACTGATTGGATGAGCATAGCATGTGACCTATTTACATAAAGGCTCAAGCATTGCTCATCCTTATATTATATATCGCTGACTTTACTATCACGTTTTTCCTGAATGGACTTTTTGGACTATAAAGGTAAGTATGAAACTCTTCTTCACTACAAATGATGCATTTCCATCAAATGCTGAAATTACTGTTTAATATATACAACATGCAGTATTAACAAGCAATGCGAAGCAGGGTTTCATAACTGGGGTAAAAAGTGTGAAACGCGGAGGTGTAAAGAGTACCTGAAAACTATACTTGAGTAGATGGTAGATATAGTAACTTCAATGCCCTGTAGATGGCGATATCACATTTGTAGCAGAAAAAAACTGGTGCAGAAAAAGTTAGGTGCCGTGCAAAATGTAACAAGTAACTGCATTACTCATTACAAATGTATTGGAGTAAAGAGTACATATACTTATTCAAAAATTCAGTCAAGTAGAGAGTAAAAGTTGCTAATATCTTTAATACTCAGTAGTGCTGTCAAATCGATTAATCGTGATTAATCGCTTCCAGTATAAAAGTTTGTAAATATATGTATGTGTGTGTGTATTAGTGCTATCAAACGATTAATCGCAATTAATCGCCTGTAACATAAAATTTTGTAAATATATGTGTGTGTGTGTATGTATGTATGTATGTATGTGTGTGTATATATTAGTGCTGTCAAACAATTAATTGCGATTAATCGCATCCAAAATATAAGTTTGTGTTTACATAATATGTGTGTGTACTGTGTATATTTATTATGTATATGAACATATTTAAGAAATATATATAATTTATATTATATATAAATATAAATATTTTATATATAAATATATTTAAAATATATATAAATATATGCAAACGATTAATCGCGATTAATTGTTGTGCAGCCCTAATATTTTTGTTAAATATATACATTCATGTAGACATATATTATGTAAACAAACTTATTTTACATGCAATTAGTTGCGATTAATCGTTTGACAGCACTAATATATACATATAATATATATATATATATATATATATATATATATACACACACACACAAATTATATTACATATTTACAAACTTTTACACATTTGTTAGATGCAATTAATCGCAATTAATTGATTTGGCAGCACTAATGCTCAGTAAAACTACAAAGAAGCCAAAATATACTTAAAGGATTAGTCCACTTTCAAATTAAAATTTCCTCACCCCCATGTCATCAAAGATGTTCATGTCCTTCTTTCGTCAGTCGAAAAGAAATGAAGGTTTTTGATAAAAACATTCCAGGATTATTCTCCTTATAGTGGACTTCAATGGACTCCAGACGGTTGAAGGTCGAAATGACAGTTTCAGTGCAGCTTCAAAGGGCTTTAAACGATACCAGACGAGGAATAAGAGTCTTATCTAGCAAAACAATCGGTCATTTTCTAAAAAAATTAAAATGTATATGCTTTATAAACACAAATGCTTGCCTTACAAGGGCTTCCGCCAGACCGTTTTCTTCAAGAAGCTTACGCTGTACATCCTAAGCTCGATATTTTACTTCATAACTTGTTTAAATATGTTTTTTTTTTCCACAAATTCATCATTTCACTTCAGAAGGCCTTTATTAACCCCCCGGAGCCGTGTGGAATATGTTTATGATGGATGGATGTGGATGGAGGCACTTTCTTCAGCTCATACACATTGATCCCGTTCACTGCCATTATAAAGCTCGGATGCGTCAGGATATTTATAAATATTTCTGCGATTATGTTCATCAGAAAGAAGAAAGTCATATACACCTAGGATGGCTTGAGGGTGAGTAAAGCTTGGGCTAATTTTCATTTGAAAATGAACTAATCCTTTAGTGTACAGTAGCTAATTACATTTACTAAAAAGCTTTACACCATTGGTGAAACATTCCTTTACCCAGGGTTCAGAACGAGTGTGAAAAGCCCTGTATTACCAAAGTAAAAAACTCAGAAAGTTTTAATTTGCGACAGGGCCACTGTATTCACGTGTGTGTGTGTGTTACCTGCACTCTTTATCAGAACCGCAAGGTACCCTGCTCAAGTTGGCGGTGGCCGTGACTCTCTCAACAATGACGTGTTCGTTCACACATTTCTCTCCTAGCGACAACTTCTCTGAGATTTCATTCATTCCCATCAGTTTACCTGCAAAAAGACAGAAAGCATCGCTTCGTGAAATTAGTGAAAATGCTAACTCTGTTCTGACTACCTAAGCAACATTTTTAGGAATCACACTTGCACTCCAGATGTGAAGGCTCTGAACAGTAGGCAGCAAAATGATGACCAAAAAATCGAATTAAATGTTGTTAGCTTAGCAACATAAAACTCTAAAAGTCAGACTCTTTTGGTCTGTCGTGCATTAACAGAGCGGCTGCCCACAAAGAGTGTTTCGATTCACTCACGTAACAGAGTCATTAAAGATGCCACCTTGGAAGGTGTAGACCGTACACAACAGTTTTTGTGAGCTGTGTTGAGCGTGCTGGTTTTAAAGAGTGTCGTGACGGTACAGGGTCGATCGGATTCAGTGTTTCAAAGGCACATTCCTAGTGAGATGCAGCATATCGTTACCTTGACATGCCGTGAGAAAACGCATAGTCATGGTAACAGTCGCCAGGGCGATAATTGGAGGCTGCGTTAAGAGGGAGGGGCAGCTGGAAGCAAAAGCATTAACAGAAAGACAGGAAGGAGGTGTGCAGCTAACAAAAATATACACAAATGTCGCTAACATTCCCGTTAAGTTTTGAAAACGTTATTTCTGAATGTTCTCAGAATATCCAGTTTTTTTAATGTTAAAGGAACATTCCATTTTGTCATTTTGCAAACATTATGGGAACGTTAATTTAGAATGTTCTCTGAACGTTCTGAAACAAGAAAATATAAATTTAGATTTAAATATAGTTTTGAGAACATTATTTAAACGTTCGTGGAGGAACGTTAGTTCATAACTTTGAGAGAACCTTTCCAGAACGTTCTGAGAACGTTCCCTGTTAGCTGGTTCTGTGTGTTTGTGTAAATAAATTCAGGGACTAAAGGGGAGGAGGAGGTGACTGTAAGTGCTACGCTAATCGGCTACATCAGAGAAACTTACCATTCAAAAGATTCTCTAATGAACAGCGTCAAAACAACCCCATGGAAGAGGAAGACATGAGTATGTTAAACTAATATGTTTCAACAAATACGTTAACACTGTATGCTAAAGTGACAGACAGGTTTGTGCTGAGCTGTTAGCGGCATGCTCACTAACTAGCATGGGCTGAATTCCAATTCACACACTATCTGTGCTATAAAGTATGCTAGAATCAGTTTAGAGTGTAATATGTTGAAAATAGTATGTCAAAAGTACATGGATGTGCATGTTTTGAAGCTAATATTACACAACCCCTTTGTGCTATGGTGAATTACTAATGAATTTAAGCTAATGAGTTTAACTAGAAGCTTACATGCAGTATATGAGGAAGGGGTCTGTGGTATCAAGAGGCAAATTTCTGGTTACAAAAGTGTGTCGTTTTTTTAGTGCACAACAGAAGTATGCAAATTAGGATTCTGCCTTGATAAAAGCCATGAGACTGAAAAATGGGGTCACACTTCATGAATAATGAACAACAGACATGAAAACTTTTCTCCTGCATAGGCACAGAAAAATGACAGATGTTTTGAGGAAAAGGAGCAATCAATAGAAGCGCTAAAATGAGAAAGGCTGACGTTCGCTCACCTTGCTCCTTTTTAAAGTCGTTTTCTGTCAGAAACGCCGGTGTCATTAGCTCCCCGACGGGCGGCTGGATCGTAACAAAGAATTTGCGGGTGTGAGTACTGAAAAAGAGATTGAAAAAATATTTTTTTAGCAAACAAAGATATTTGGAATTTATGGAAGCTTGTTTCCGCTGCTAAATAAAAAATAAAAGAGGTATAATTGCGACTTTTTATCTCATAATTCTGACTTTTTTTCTCACAATTGTGAGTTTATATCTCATAACTGTGACATTATAACTCGCAATTTTGAGTTTATATCTCATAACTGTGACATTATAACTCGCAATTTTGAGTTTATATCTCATAACTGTGACATTATTTCTCGCAATTTTGAGTTTATATCTCACAATTCTGACTGTATAACTTGCAATTGTGAGTTTATATCGGAGGTTCTGACATTATTTCTCGCAATTGTTTATATTATAACTCGCAATTTTGAGTTTATATCTCATAATTCTGACATAACTCGCAATTGTTTATATCTCATGATTCAGACATTATTTCTCGCAATTTTGAGTTTATATCTCATGATTCAGACATTATTTCTCGCAATTTTGAGTTTATATCTCATAATTCTGACATAACCTCGCAATTGTTTATATCTCATAATTCTGACATTATAACTCGCAATTTTGAGTTTATATCTCATAATTCTGACATAACTCGCAATTGTTTATATCTCATAATTCTGACATTATAACTCGCAATTTTGAGTTTATATCTCATAATTCTGACATTATAACTCGCAATTTTGAGTTTATATTTCATAATTCTGACATTATAACTCACAATTTTGAGTTTATATCTCATAATTCTGACATTATAACTCGCAATTTTGAGTTTATATCTCATAATTCTGACATTATAACTCGCAATTTTGAGTTTATATCTCATAATTCTGACATAACTCGCAATTGTTTATATCTCATAATTCTGACATAACTTGCAATTTCGAGTTTATATCTCATAATTCTGACATAACTCGCAATTGTTTATATCTCATAATTCTGACATAACTCGCAATTTCGAGTTTATATCTCATAATTCTGACATTATAACTCGCAATTTTGAGTTTATATCTCATAATTCTGACATTATAACTCGCAATTTTGAGTTTATATCTCATAATTCTGACATAACTCGTAATTGTTTATATCTCATAATTCTGACATAACTTGCAATTTCGAGTTTATATCTCATAATTCTGACATAACTCGCAATTGTTTATATCTCATAATTCTGACATAACTCGCAATTGTTTATATCTCATAATTCTGACATAACTCGCAATTGTTTATATCTCATAATTCTGACATAACTCGCAATTGTTTATATCTCATAATTCTGACATAACTCGCAATTTCGAGTTTATATCTCATAATTCTGACATTATAACTCGCAATTTTGAGTTTATATCTCATAACGCTGACATTATAACTCGCAATTTTGAGTTTATATCTCATAATTCTGACATAACTCGTAATTGTTTATATCTCATAATTCTGACATTATAACTCGCAATTGTTTATATCTCATAATTCTGACATTATAACTCACAATTTTGAGTTTATATCTCATAATTCTGACATTATAACTCGCAATTTTGAGTTTATATCTCATTATTCTGACATAACTCGCAATTGTTTATATCTCATTATTCTGACATTATAACTCGCAATTTTGAGTTTATATCTCATTATTCTGACATAACTCGCAATTGTTTATATCTCATTATTCTGACATAACTCGCAATTGTTTATATCTCATAATTCTGACATTATAACTCGCAATTGTTTATATCTCATAATTCTGACATTATAACTCGCAATTTTGAGTTTATATCTCATAATTCTGACATTATAACTCGCAATTTTGAGTTTATATCTCATAATTCTGACATAACTCGCAATTGTTTATATCTCATAATTCTGACATTATAACTCGCAATTTTGAGTTTATATCTCATAATTCTGACATTATAACATTATAATTGCGAGTTATAAAGTCGCGACTGTGAGTTTATTACATACGATTCTGACTTTATGCCTTGCACATAACCTGATTTTGCTGAGTTCAACATTTTTGTTGATCCTGGAACAACATTCAAATCAACAGATTTGAGGATCAGATTTGAGGGACAAGTTTACAGATTATGTCAAGTTTAGGCTTAAAATCATGAATTGGTGCTTCTACATCAGTGTTATTCATCTATCATTTCCCTCTGATTTTTGGGATAACTTATGGGTAGGGTTAGGTCTAGGGGTAGGAATAGGGTTAAGACTAAATTTTCAGACTAGAATGTTGTTCCAGGATCAACAAAATATGTTGACCCAGGAACGCATCTAACTCAGCAATATCAAGACGTGCATAACTCGCAGTTGTTTATATCTCGAAATTCTGACATTAACTCACAATTCTGAGTTTATTTCTCGCATAATCTCGAGATGTAAACTTGCAATTGTGAGAAAAAAGTCAGAATTGTGAGATAAAAAGTCACAATTACCTTTTTTACTTTTTATTTAGTGGTGGAAACAAGCTTCCATAGGAATTGGAGTCAAAGAACTGAACCAATCATAATGAAGGTAATTTACATATAGAAATATGTTAAATTCTAAATGTGAGTTTAAGACACCTTGACTAACATTATCATAAGTGGACATCAGGATACAGAGGAGCATCATTTAGCTCCTCTTAAACACTCACCACAGCTGGAAGTTTGCTGCTTGCGTAGAATCACAGAAATCTATGCCCATCACCACGGTAACCGAGTCACCTGCTGCTAACACCTCTGAAAGAACAACGCAAATAGAACAAAAATAAACTTGAAGCTCATGTAGAAGAACTTGTACTGTGCTGAACTGCATACCTATCTCAGAGAACTCTCGGATCCTCATCCCGGACTGCAGCTTGGGCTCCTCGATATGCAGGTTTTTGGTCTCGGAGTTGGTGTTGTTGGTGAATTGGATCTGGACGGCCACCATGTTGGGGTCTGGACTGAAGGGCTGCCGGCTGAAACAGTACTCGACCGCAAGACCCTCGCCCGTTATACGATGCAGGAGCTCATACATCTTTATCGAACCAGAAGGTGCAATGGTCTATAAGAAAACAGAAAACATTTTATTTTAGTGCTGTCAAAGGATTAATCGCGATTAATCGCATCCAAAATAAAAGTTTGTTTACAACTGTATTCTGAAAATAATAAAAAGTGAAAAAATGAAAAAAGGGAAAACTACTATTTTTCCTACAGACTAAAATGAAAACACCCTAGATTGAGACAATATTTCTGCTGTATATTACGTTTACTGCAATTTATGATTGTACTTTTGCCCCAAAACTCACTGTAGGTGCCAGAATAGTGTCAGTCAGTGATAAACCCTCTAGATCAGAAACCAGACTACTGGACAGGAAGTTACTCGGAGTCACTGGAGCTGATGTTGGGGTTGGTTCAACTGAGAGAGAGAGAGAGAGAGAGAGATGATTTTACATTCAAGCATTTGAGTATTTGGTCTTGTATGTCTTACTCACAGTCATCCAGATCCAACAAAGACATTTCTTGCGTCTCCTTCTTGCTCTCTTTTTTGGATTGTTTGGGAGGTTGTTTTGATACGGGCATCTGAGCGAAATGAGAAAAATACATGCGTGAACTCTCATCTAGAGGCAAATAACATCAAATAGCAGTGTTTATTAACACCTTGTCTGAATTTATGTGACAACAGTAGCATTCTACTTTTAGAAATGTTTAATATCAGATAATAAACTTTAATTTATTATCACAATATGATATACACTGCACAGTGTTCACTAAATAGTAAGCTAGTATCCCATTTGGAACTAGTCCAACCTTCTTTTTCCTGATGTCAGTGTCAGATTCAGACTCCTCCCCTGACTCCTCTTCTGACGACTCCTCAGATTCGCTGCTCTCTGATTCGCTCTCTGACTCTGAAGCACTTTTCTGATTCTTCCCTGCCTTCCTGCCTCGTTTCCTGTCCTCAGCGCCGCTGCTCTGTTCACTGTGGCATGATGGAGCAAAACATGAGACATTTGGAGTAACAAACTTCAGATAATGGAGTAGATCTGAGGATGGCGTACCTCTCTGCGCTCTCCTCCACTGGCTTCTTTGCTTTGGTCTTGTCCAGTCTTTTCTTTTTTTTCTTTTCTTCCACCTCATCTTCCTCTTCCTCCTCAGACTCGGTCTCTTCTCCACTCTCTTCGCTCTCTGAACCGGAGCCGCTTTCATCACTGCCGCTAGCGCTTTCTGACCTGCTGCCCGAGTCTGATTCTGCCAAGAGAGCGAGCATCAATCAATATTATTATGTAGCACTGACCAAGCTTGGTATTGTGGTGAGTTCAATTAAATTTTTCATTTAAAACAGCACAAAGATTGGAACATTTTTATTCACTAATGAAAAGAACTGATAGATATAAACTCAAAAATTGTGAGTTATAAAGTCAGAATTGTGCGATATAAAGTCGCAATTGTGAGATATAAAGTCAGAACTGTGCGATTTAATGTCAGAATTGTGAGATATAAAGTCACAATTGTGCGATTTAAAGTCACAATTGTGAGATATAGTCACAATTGTGAGAAATAAAATCAGAAATGTGTGATTTAATGTCAGAATTGTGAGATATAAAGTCAGAATTGTGTGATTTAAAGTCATAATTGTGAGATAAAAAATCAGAAATGTGTAATTTAATGTCAGAATTGCGAGATATAAAGTCAGAATTGTGCGATTTAAAGTCACAATTGTGAGATATAGTCGCAATTGTGAGATATAAAGTCAGAATTGTGTGATATAAAGTTGTAATTGTGAGTTATAAAGTCAGAATTGTGTGATATAAAGTAAGAATTGTGTGATATAAAGTCAGAATTGTGTGATATAAAGTGAGAATTGTGTGATATAGTCGCAATTGTGAGATATAAAGTCAGAATTGTGTGATTTAAAGTCACAATTGTGTGATATAGTCACAATTGTGAGATATAAAATCAGAATTGTGTGATATAAAGTTGTAATTGTGAGTTATAAAGTCACAATTGTGTGATATAAAGTGAGAATTGTGTGATAAAGTCACAATTGTAAGATATAAAGTGAGAATTGTGTGATATAGTCGCAATTGTGAGATATAAAGTCAGAATTGTGTGATTTAAAGTCACAATTGTGTGATATAGTCACAATTGTGAGATATAAAATCAGAATTGTGTGATATAAAGTTGTAATTGTGTGTTATAAAGTCACAATTGTGTGATATAAAGTGAGAATTGTGTGATAAAGTCACAATTGTGAGATATAAAATCAGAATTGTGTGATATAAAGTGAGAATTGTGTGATAAAGTCGCAATTATGAGATATAAAGTGAGAATTGTGTGATAAAGTCGCAATTATGAGATATAAAGTGAGAATTGTGTGATAAAGTCGCAATTATGAGATATAAAGTCAGAATTGTGTGATATAAAGTCGCAATTGTGAGATATATAGTCAGAAATGTGTTATATAAAGTCGCAATTGCGTGTTATAAAGTCAGAATTGTGAGATATAAAGTCGCAATTGACCCTTCGCCGGGAGTTTGATTGACAAGCGATCTAACCAATCAGAACGCAGAATCCGCCATTTTGTTCGACAAAGCAGTCGGGAGTTAGATTAACCTCGGTGGACTATAACTTAAAAAATGGTGCGTATTGACATCTTTCTGCATTTGAAACAACTTTCCTTCTGATGTTCATTCATGTTTATTTGATGCTATAAATTAACTAGTGAAGAGATGATCAGTTCACGAGCCTCTTGAGCTGAGGCTCTACAGCGATCTGTCACGACACATTAAAGAGCCACAAAACGGTTTTTATTTTTGTGAATTTCTAAAAAAAATTACACAATTTGAAAGCTGGGACTTTGTTTAATATCATAATTAACCTGCTCTGTCTTGATTGTCGACGTGTTGTCAGTGTCCTCTTTGCTCTGCGAATTATTTTTCACTCTGGACAAAGCAACAGTAACTAAGAGGGGGCGGGTCTTTGCGAAGGGTCAATTTTGTGTTATAAAGTCAGAATTAGAAGATATAAACAATTCTGAGGAAAAACATTAGAATTGCGAGACGTAAACTCGCATTTGCGAGAAAAAAAATTCAAAATTGTGAGATAAAAAGTCGTAATTACCTTTTTAATTTCTATTCAGTGGAGGAAACAGGCTTCCATAAGAATCTAATTAAAATGTGTATTTTCTATTTGCATTTTTTGTGCCTATTATCATATGTAGCTGTTAGCTTAGCAACATGCAAATGTCATAAAGGAATCAGTGTTGAGTCTAATGTGAATGCTCTATTTCACCCAATAGTGTAGTTTTTTTTTGCTATGACAGTATTAAACATTAGCTTAGCAATATGCTAACATCAGACTCTGTGTATCTTCCTATATAGCTAATAAATTTTCCCTCAGACGAGATGTTGTGGTTGCCGCAGTTACCGCTATCTGCTGATTCGGTCGGGCCAGATTCTCCTTCGGAGTCCGAGTAGAACGGTTTCTCTGCTTTCTTCTCCTTACGATCCTTTCGGCTTGTGCATTTGCTCCAATCTGGAATCTGCAAAAGAGTCGCAAAGCACCATCAAAATTAGCTCAAATACATCTGGAGAACCTAATCAAAGAGAGAGAGGTTCATATAACGGCCATGAATGCCTCTTTACAAGCAGCAAACGTCTTCGTTTACACTCATAAATTAATATAATTACATTTCTGAGACCTGCAACTCTCTCCGCTCAGCGTTTGGTGTCTACAGCAGGGAAGGTTGTGCATTCATGGCCACTTTCATTCTTGCTGTGTACACTAAGACGTATAATTAAAGAAATCACATCCTAAAAAAGACCCCCAAAGACCTCCAGCACTGAATTACCCAAGATCAATTTGACTTTAAACTAGAATTAGCATGTTTTAACTGATGTTTAGAGCATACATTAGCGATTAGCAACTAGCATCAGTGCTGTAGGCCATTTCTGAGGTGTTTTTTTGAGGATTCTGGTCTTTAATCCCAGAGCAAGGGCTGAAGGAAAGGGAAAGGCTGATCTAGCACAGTACAGACGCTACGCTAGGCTGGTGGCAAAAGCTCTTTGGGTCTGACGCTAAGGGTGACTGACAGACTCACGCTGGTTAAAGTGGTGACTCTTTCGAGCAGCCTAATAACCTGGCAAACAGGAAAGAATAAAAAGAAACGCAAGAATGATGCTGTGAGATGGCCAGAAGAAGAGGAAAGAAAAGAACAGAACAGAACAGAAAAGAAAGAAAAAGATTTAAAAAGTACACACAAGGATTCAGGTTGCACTTGTCAACAGATTAGCATGTATATTTGGATGCGTTTCACGTCCATATTTCGCTAACAACTTCAGTCAAAGCAACTGAAAGTGTTTAAGGCCCGTTCACACCAAGGACCATAACTATAACTATAAAGTTTTAATAATCGTTCTAACTCTATGAGAGTAGCGGCGTCCACTCCATATGTGTAGCGATAACGACACAGAAAAACGCTATCGTTGGAATCACTTTCAGAACTATTTTTTCCAGCTGATGAACGATTAAAACAATGACAGCCAATCAGAAGTTTAAAAAGTGCAAAAGCAGCAAATGACATAAGCAGTGCACGCTTATAATAAACAGGACATTATCGTCCATTGGTGTGTACCCTAATATAGTTATCGTTATAGTTATCGTTCTTGGTAAGAATGGGCCTTTAGGGGGGAATTCACTAATAATAAATAGCGTTATTTACATTCATCACTTGATTCACTATGCAAATTTGGTAACATCGTAAACACGCCCACAAATTTAATGCTGAAAGCAATCTGCACAGCACAATTTACATTCTTTTCAGTCATTTCTAAGTGCTATAGATGGTAACAAATGCAGCAGATTAGCGCTAATTGACATACTCTACTGGGACGGTCAACCCAATCTCACAGGAAAACGTTTTATGAGGTGGCGATTTCATATGAATTCGTACTATGTGAATCATACGAATCATAAAAAGTAAGTACGTAACCACACCCCTAAACCTAACCGCCACTGAGGCGTAAGTAGATCGTACAAAAACATACAAACGAGTTCATACTTGTTAAAGTGTTAGTTCACCGAAAAATGAAAATTTGGTCATTAATTACTCACCCTCATGTCGTTCCACACTCGTAAGACCTTCGTTCATCTTCAGAACACAAATTAAGATATTTTTGATGAAATCCGATTGCTCGGTGAGGCCTGCATTGCCAGCAAGACAATTAACACTTTCAATGCCCAGAAAGCTACTAAAGTCATATTTAAAACAGTTCATGTGACTACAGTGGTTCAACCTTAATGTTATGAAGCGACGAGAATACTTTTTGTGCGCCAAAATAACGACTTTATTCAACAATATCTAGTGATGGACGATTTCAAAACACAGCTTCATGAAGCTTCGAAGCTTTACGAATCTTTTGTTTTGAATCAGTGGTATCAAATTGCCAAAAAAACGCCCCCCAAGTAGTGAACCATTGAAATTTCGAAACACTTCTGAGGTAACGAAGCCTCATTATGCTCCGAACCACTGATTCGAAACAAAAGATTCGTAAAGCTTTGAAGCTTCATGAAGCAGTGTTTTGAAATCGCCCATCACTAGATATTATTGAATAAACTCGTTATTTAGGTTTTTTTTGCTGCAAAAAAGTATCCTTGTCACTTCATAACATTAAGGTTGAACCACATGATCTGTTTTAAATATGTCTTTAGTAGCTTTCTGGGCATCTGAAAGTTTTAATTATCTTGCTGTCAATGGAGGTCTCACTGAGTCATCGGATTTCAACAAAAATATCTTAATTTGTGTTCCGAAGATGAATGAAGGTCTTATGGGTGTAGACATGAGGGTGAGTAATTAATGACAGAATTTTCATTTTTGGGTGAACTAACCCTTTAAGTTGAGTTTAATATAATGATTAACTAAACAACACTAAAATATAAGTGAATTTAACTCAATTTATATGAGTTTACAGTACTCATACTTATTGGTTTTAAAACTTAAATGATTTACGGCAATCGGTTTCCTCAAATGGTTTGAGTTACCATAACTTATTGGGTTTTACAGTGTACAAATTCGTCCCCAATTAGTGAAAATGTAAAATAGTTACGAATTGCCATGAGATTGTGTTGGGACGGTACAATATCACTACACCTCTGTTATTCAGGCACCCTAAACGGTTCTTTAAAATGCAGAAAGTCACTGTTATATTGCTTATTATTTCTCCATCATGTAAAATGCTCACAAACATCTCTAGAACTCTGTAGGCTCATGTGTAAATAACAGTTATTTGTGTTAAAATATCGCTCACAAAAGTGGCTGTTTAGTGAATTCACCCCTTTGTTTAGAGTTTTCAGAAGGTTTCTAATCATATACTCAATATGTCAATAACAAATCTGTATTAGGGTGAAGTTTTAATACTTGGTGTCACAGTAATGGAAGTGCAACATTAATATGAAGGTTTTGTGTGATGGTTTGCATGGCAGGAAATGAGGTCAGCAGATTTAAGGCACAAAAACACACACTTTAGTATAGTAAGGTCGAGCTGGATGGCCCGACTACATAGAGGACAGAGAGAGAAGCCACTGCACTCTTGTGTGCACCTCTCTCCAGTCTCCAAGGAGACCGATTCGGCCCTCACTGGTGTCTATGACCTCCTCCTGCTGCATAATATGGTGGGCAGGAACATAAAGAGACAGACAGACTGTCAAAAAGAGGATGTGGATGAACATCGGAAGGGATATAACCAAAAACACACCCATCTATAAGATGAGAAATCTGCTGTAAATGATGATGAGTGCTTCATGAAATAACAAACATGATTATGCTGACAAAAACCTGAAGCTGGAGTCAAGACCCTGACCGATCAGTGTGTGGTGCAGACCTCATGCATATGTAGATTTGATCATGGAATATTAATCAGGAAGGAGTGGCATGTGGGTGTGTCTGTTCTAGAACTCTCATTGATTGAAAACAAAATTCTAGAACCACAATTCTAGCTTTGGATCTAGCATTTGAATTCTAGAATTTTGTTTTTAATCGTTTCTGCTCGAAGGAATCTATCAGGATCATCTGTGACACGCTGTTAATACAGTGCCCAACCAATTTTTCAGTGGCATTTGTCCCGGAAGTTTTTGTCCCATTCATTTTTCTCATAGAGATTTCAAAAAAAAGTCTTCATTTAAGAGATATAAGCATTGAAATAAACCAACCAGCTATGAGGTGAATCACAACATTACAAACTTTAAATTGAAGCAAAAAAGTTCAAGCGTTTGGTGCGATTCTCTGATTTCTCTGCAGAATCATGGGTAATGTAGTTTCTCATCAGGACTTCACGGTCTACCTTTAAAGATTTTCAAGTTATCATTAAAAATCAATTCCATTATGGTGAAAATGAATGGGATTTTTACTTCTGGAACCTGACACCAACAGGACTGCAGGATGAGTAGCTCCCACCCCATTGAAATGCAGAGTGTGTGATCAATGCGTTATGAGGGTGGAGTTATGCTAATGAGCGAGGAGAGTGAGCGATATAAAAGTGATTGAGAGTAGCATGTTTTTTTGTCAGTGCTTTGGGGTGTTTCTTTGGGAGGTCTTGCATGTTGGAGCTCCCTCTGGTGGTCTGTAGGTGAAGCACCCCTGCGCCCTCTGGCCCTGCCTCTGTCAGAACTGTTCTCCCTGCACACACAGAATCCTTCACCTCCACGTTGCGCACGGACGGGTCAGGCGCTGATTCGGGCCAGTCGGGCAGCTCCTGGTATCCGGCGGCTTTAGCGTTCAGCAGATGAGACAGTGACCCCAGCTGGAAGTGATCTCTGTCTGCAAAGATACAAAGAAAAATCACAAATGAGATCCCTTTAAGTCTCGTGAGCTATGAACGAGCAACCTCTGAGCAATGAAATATGGCGGTACCTTTAAATGGAGACTCCAGGACGGGGGCGGGCTTAAGTGCAAGGAAAAGCTTCTTGGCGTATTTGTTGAGAGCGCCGCTCTTATCAGTGGGAACAATTAGTTGGCGTATAAAGCGGGCCCGATCTCTGATGTCATAGTTTTGATCATATTTTGCCAGGTTCAGTACATACTGCGTCAACAGTTTAGTCTGAAAGACAGAAAAGAGAAGGGGGGAAAAAAAGGAAAATTTAATTTGTCTCGGGAGTTTCATGCCTGACAGGCAATGTTACTTGTGTGTGTCTAAATGATATGACATGCAGACAGAAGTTGTCTCGCTTGATTTAACAATGACTCCTGTTGGGTCTCTCCAGCTTTCATCCAGAATGATGCTCTGATGCAGGGTTATTACAGTGTACTAAAACTAAAACCATAAAAACACATTTTCGTTACTTGAAATAAAATAAATTTTAACTGAAATAATATAAAATAAAAAAATAAAATAAAAAATTCAGCCAGAACACTGAAACACTGAAATAAAGCATTTCTGTCATGACAACTTGCAGAGTATTTGGCATGGTAATGGGTATGGCAATGTTGATATGTTTGGTCTTGGTGGAATAGATCTGCTATGCTGCTGCTGTTATTGCTGCTGTTGTTGGTTATTGCTGCTGCTGATGTTATCGTTGCTGTTTGGTCTTGGCGCAATAGATCTGCTACGCTGCTGCTGCTGATGGTTATTGCTGCTTTTGCTGCTGCTGCTGCTATTTGCTCTAGGTGGAATAGATTTGCTACGCTGCTGCTGTTATGCTGCTGCTGATGGTTATTGCTGCTGATGGTTATTGCTGCTTTTGCTGCTGCTGCTGTTATTGCTGCTGCTGCTGTTTGGTCTTGGTGGAATAGATCTGATACGCTTCTGTTGGTTATTGTTGTTGCTGCTGTTGATTATTGCTGCTGCTGTTTGGTCTTGGCGGAATAGATCTGCTACGCTGCTGCTGTTATGCTGCTGCTGATGGTTATTGCTGCTTTTGCTGCTGATGATGTTATTGCTGCTGCTGTTTGGTCTTGACGGAATAGATCTGCTACACTGCTGCTGTTATGCTGCTGCTGATGTTATTGCTGCTGCTGTTTGGTCTTGGCGGAATAGATCTGCTACGCTGCTGCAGTTATGCTGCTGATGATGGTTGTTTTTGCTTTTGCTGTTTCTACTGTTGGTTACTGCTGCTGCTGCTGTCGGTTATTGCTGCTGCTGATGTTTGGTCTTGGCGGAATAGATCTGCTACGCTGCTGCTGTTATGCTGCTGATGATGGTTGTTTTTGCTTTTGCTGTTTCTACTGTTGGTTATTGCTGCTGCTGATGTTTGGTCTTGGCGGAATAGATCTGCTACGCTGCTGCTGTTATGCTGCTGATGATGGTTGTTTTTGCTTTTGCTGTTTCTACTGTTGGTTATTGCTGCTGCTGCTGTCGGTTATTGCTGCTGCTGATGTTTGGTCTTGGCGGAATAGATCTGCTACGCTGCTGCTGCTGATGGTTATTGCTGCTTTTGCTGCTGCTGCTGCTATTTGCTCTAGGTGGAATAGATCTGCTACGCTGCTGCTGTTATGCTGCTGCTGATGGTTATTGCTGCTGATGGTTATTGCTGCTTTTGCTGCTGCTGATGTTATTGCTGCTGCTGCTGTTTGGTCTTGGTGGAATAGATCTGATATGCTTCTGTTGGTTATTGTTGTTGCTGCTGTTGATTATTGCTGCTGCTGTTTGGTCTTGGCGGAATAGATCTGCTACGCTGCTGCTGTTATGCTGCTGCTGATGGTTATTGCTGCTTTTGCTGCTGATGATGTTATTGCTGCTGCTGTTTGGTCTTGACGGAATAGATCTGCTACACTGCTGCTGTTATGCTGCTGCTGATGTTATTGCTGCTGCTGTTTGGTCTTGGCGGAATAGATCTGCTACGCTGCTGCTGTTATGCTGCTGATGATGGTTGTTTTTGCTTTTGCTGTTTCTACTGTTGGTTATTGCTGCTGCTGCTGTCGGTTATTGCTGCTGCTGATGTTTGGTCTTGGCGGAATAGATCTGCTACGCTGCTGCTGTTATGCTGCTGATGATGGTTGTTTTTGCTTTTGCTGTTTCTACTGTTGGTTATTGCTGCTGCTGCTGTCGGTTATTGCTGCTGCTGATGTTTGGTCTTGGCGGAATAGATCTGCTACGCTGCTGCTGCTGCTGCTGATGGCTATTGCTGCTTTTGCTGCTGCTGCTATTTGCTCTTGGTGGAATAGATCTGCTACGCTGCTGCTGTTATGCTGCTGCTGATGGTTATTGCTGCTTTTGCTGCTGCTGATGTTATTGCTGCTGCTGCTGTTTGGTCTCGGTGGAATAGATCTGTTACGCTGCTGTTGGTTATTGCTGCTGCTGCTGTTGATAATTGCTGCTGCTGCTGTTATTGCTGCTGCTGTTGATTATTGCTGCTGCTGCTGCTGTTATTGCTGCTGCTGTTTGATCTTGGCGGAATAGATCTGCTACGCTGCTGCTGTTATGCTGCTGCTGATGGTTATTTTTGCTTTTGCTGTTGCTACTGTTGGTTATTGCTGCTGCTGCTGTTGGTTATTGCTGCTGATGATGTTTGGTCTTGGCGGAATAGATCTGCTATGCTGCTGCTGCTGCTGCTGCTGATGGTTATTACTGCTTTCGCTGCTGCTGCTGCTGCTGCTGCTATTTGCTCTTGGTGGAATAGATCTGCTACGCTGCTGCTGTTATGCTGCTGCTGATGGTTATTGCTGCTTTTGCTGCTACTGATGTTATTGCTGCTGCTGCTGTTTGGTATTGGTGGAAAAGATCTGCTACGCTGCTGTTATGCTATTGCTGTTGCTGCTGTTGATTATTGCTGCTGCTGCTGCTGCTGCTGTTATTGCTGCTGCTGTTTGGTCTTGGCGGAATAGATCTGCTATGCTGCTGCTGCTGCTGCTGATGGTTATTACAGCTTTTGCTGCTGCTGCTGCTATTTGCTCTTGGTGGAATAGATCTGCTACGCTGCTGCTGCTGTTATGCTGCTGCTGCTGTTATGCTGCTGCTGATGGTTATTGCTGCTTTTGCTGCTACTGATGTTATTGCTGCTGCTGCTGTTTGGTCTTGGTGGAAAAGATCTGCTACGCTGCTGTTGGTTATTGCTGTTGCTGCTGTTGATTATTGCTGCTGCCGCTGTTATTGCTGCTGCTGTTTGGTCTTGGCAGAATAGATCTGCTACGCTGCTGCTGTTATGCTGCTGCTGATGGTTATTGCTGCTTTTGCTGCTGCTATTGCTGCTGCTGCTGTTTGGTCTTAGAGGAATAGATCTGCTACGCTGCTGCTGTTATGCTGCTGCTGATGGTTATTTTTGCTTTTGCTGTTGCTACTGTTGGTTATTGCTGCTGCTGCTGCTGCTGTTGGTTATTGCTGCTGCTGATGTTTGGTCTTGGCAGAATAGATCTGCTACGCAGCTGCTGTTATTGCTGCTGCTGCTTGGTCTTAGCAGAATAGATCTGCTGCGCTTCTGCTGATGTTATTGCTGCTGATGATGTTGATTGCTGCTGCTGCTGATGTTATTGCTACTGCAGAGCAAGTTCGGGACTTGCAACTGCCAATACATACACGACACGCTGCTGTGAGCAAGTAAGACATGCTGCTGCTCTACAATATAGCATACATGAATTACCCATAACAGATCTATACAGGTGGAGCTGGGGAAGGTGGAAGATTTCTGAAAGCGTGCTGCAGTAAACGTTGACAAAGTATTTGAAGGTTGAGCAGTGAGCTCATTGGCTACTGACACAGCAGGAACCAATCAGCTGTGCCCTATAGAGAACAATGTGATTGCAATCAGATTGAGTTAAGAACATATCAGCCTATGCCATCTAGAGTATCATGAGAGAACTTTGTATTTGTTATCTGTCCTCGCTTTCTAACACTACACTTTCCAGAGATATAAAGAATAAAATACTTCAGAAATTGTTTGTGCATTGTGTGGCTCCATATCCTATCTATGCTTTAGAGAATTAAAAAAATCCATAATATTTTAGATAAAATACACATTTTAGTCATGTCCCCAGGTTTTCATTCAGTCCTATATTGTCCTGTGTACCACCACAATGTCTTTCAGCCTTTTTTAACATAATTTCAGGGGTTTCCATAAAGCTTAAACTATCTTTAAACATAATTTTGCACAACATCGGTTATCTGGATGTATTCAAATGCCTTAAACTGGCTTTTAATGTATTTTTAATGTGAAAACCTCAGTGTGTACAATTAATGTTGCTGCCAATTTATTTTTATTGTTTACTTTCATTTATGAGTTTCATTATGTTGCATAATGCAAATTAGCTTGCTTACTGCTAATGTGTGTTGCATTATTTATCCTAGCATGTTAAACAGCAGTAAACAGAATGCAGTTTCCATGCTAGTTTATCTCAAAAAGTAATAAAAACACATTTACAAATTTAATTAAAAACTGAAATATAAAAATTCAGGATATTCAATAAAAGAACAGTGTTTGTTTGTGAGACTGGCCACAGCCAAATATGCTTATCCACTTACCTGTTTTGAGTTAGTAAGGTACAGTTTGGCAGCCAAATTGATAATCTGCAGCTTGACAATGTCCTCCTCATTGGTGAACGTTTTGGCCATCTTTCTCAGGACGTCGGGGGAGATTTTGGGGACGTGCTCGCAGTACTCGCCGATCAGCCACAGGATGCTCGCTCTGGCCATCGGCACCTGATGCACAGACGCATATTCATAACTATGGAGACAGTCTGAACTGTGAAAGTGGGTAGTTCGGATCAGAACGCTACCTGGATGTTGTCGATGAGTTTGGCCATGTGTTTGATGATGTCGCTGTGCTGTTCAGGCTGCATCTGCAGAAGCTTTTTGATCACCACCACTGATTCAGCCACAACCAGCTCTGAAAACACACAAACACCAGTGTTATACAACACACACACTAAATATGACTCAACATTATCACATCTTTGGCTACTGCATTGCATCTCTCTTTGCTTTTTTAAGCATGTGATGGACGGATTTCAAGCATATTTATGGCAACATTTGTATGTCAGAAGCTCTGATAAGAACCTCTGATCAGAACGGCGCTCACTTTATAGATAATTAATGATAGCCTGGGCATTAAATCAGTTCTGTTGCATTCTGTAGATGTTTGCGTCATGTGCGAACACACGCTCTCACCGTCTCTGTTGGACAGCAGCTGTACGAGGCCGTTCAGACAGGTGTCTCTGACCTCACCAATGTTTGTAGCACAGCGACCAATGGCCTGAATGCTGGCCGCCACGAAATCCTTATCCATGCTCTTAATATACGTCTAGAACACAAATAGAGAAATACGTAATTATCCCTATTCATAATATACTGGATAATTTATGTTTGAACATGTTAACAAAATGCAAAAATCATGTTAGCAACATGGTAATTCATGCTAGCAGTGTGTTAAATCACGCGAGCAAAATGCTAATTCACGCTAACAAAATGCTAAATCATGCTACAAGTGTTAATACATGCTAGCAATATGTTAAATCATGGCAACATGCTAATTTGTGTTAGCAAACATGCTAAATATTCTAGTGACATGCTAATTCACGCTAGCAATGTGTTAAATATGCTAGCAACATGCTAAATATTCTAGTGACATAATTCACGCTAGCAACATATTAAAACATGCTACCAATGTTTAAAAAATGCTAACAGCATGGTAATTCATGTTAGCAGTGTGTTAAAACATTCTAGCAACATGTTAAATCTCGCTAGCAACATGCTAATTCATGCTACAAGCGTTAATACATGCTAGAAAAATGTTAAATCATGGTAGCAAACATGTTAATCATGTTCATAACATGTTAATCATGTTCGCAACATGCTAATTCATGTTAGCAACATTCAAACATGCTAGCAACATGCTAAATATTCTACTGACAATTCACGCTAGCAATGTGTTAAAACATGCTAGCAAAAAAATACTAAAATGCTAATTCATGCTAATGACGTTAACAACATGCTAAAATGTTAAATCATGATAGCAAACACGCTAATTCATGCTATCAATGTGTTAAAACAATGTTAGCAACATATTAAAACATGCTAGCAAAACATGTTCAATGATGCTAGTAGCATACTAATTCATTGTAACAGCAAGCTAAAACATGATAGCAACATGCTAATTCATGCTAGCAATGTCCTAAAACATGCTAGCAACATGCTAAAATGCTACTTCATGCTAGTGACATGTTAACAACATGCTAAAATGTTAAATCATGATAGCAAACACGCTAATTCGCACTAGCAATGTGTTAAAAAATGCTAGCAACATGCTAAAATGCTAATTCATGCTAGTGACATGTTAACAACATGTTAAAACATGTTAAAACATGATAGATAACACACTAATTCATGCTATTGATGTGTTAAAATAATGCTAGCAACATACTACTCCATAGTAACAGCAAGCTAAAACATGATAGCAACATGCTAATTTTTAATGCTAGCAATGTTTAAAAAATGCTAACAGCATCGTAATTCATGTTAACAGTGATTTAAAACATGCTAGCAAAATGCTAAATCATGTTAGCAACATGCTAATTCATGCTAGCAATGTCCTAAAACATGCTAGCATCATGTTATTTCATGATAATTCATGCTAAAACATGTTAAAATATGTTAGCATCCTGCTAATCCATGCTAGCAACATGTTAATCTGTGTTTTGTGATGGAGTTTATTGACTTCAAAACATTCAAATTTTAAAGCTACATTAAACTTTAAACCGAAAACTTTTGAATCTTTAAGCTTCAAGCAAATCAAAGATTTTCAAAATTTCTGGCCTGTCTTTTTCAAGCCAACTTCAAAGTTTGTCATCAAACTTTACTCATCTAATGTTATATTATATCATGTTTTATAGTCTTAAACCATAAGAAGAACATGTAAAATGGTACCTGAAATTCTCTCAGGATAGTGGAGATGTTCGTCTCATTAGCCAAATTAGTCAAAACCTCCAGCTGTGAGCAGATAAAATCATCAGTCAAGCTTTAAAACACTCGAAATATCTGAAGCAACATTCTTTAGTGAAATCATTTCATAACATAATATCTCCGCATAGTTTTTCTCATTAAAACAAACGTGTCTGTTCACCTTGAGGATTTTGATCTGCGTGGGATCCGTGGAGCGGATATAAAAACTCTTCAGATACGGCTCAAACATGCCCTAAAAGACAAACACACAGCATAATAAAGCTCAAAAGCATTCATCTAAATGCTTGCATACCTTCTGTATAAAAACATTCTTTAATACTGATAGAATTGTTCTATTCTATTATGCAGAAGAATAGAATATTCTGTTACAGAAAAGCTTTTAAAACTCTTAAATCTATCAAGGACAAACCAGTGATCGTATAAAAAGCACAACATGGAGGTTTTCAGTTTAAATATTTAATCAATGTGACGCATGTCCATTACACTGTCATGTGAATCACTTACCCGTCTCTTGATGGACATCGTGGCGACGTTCTGAAGCACGACATACTGCACTTCACTACAGAGACACAAATCACACGGGAAACATCAGTGACACAACAGGTTTATTATTCAAAAACCTTCATGTGTATTTGAGAGGGAAAATTACATTTTCAGAAAGAGGCTAATTGGAGTGCTAAGTGTGAATGATGGATGATGTTTGCTGTCTATCTGCGGCGTGAGAACTGCAGTGCCAATTTACCTGCACTGACTAATGCCGATGACCTGTTTGTCTCAGAGCTGGTGTGAGTGTGTTTATGTTTCATTAGTACGCGATTGATTACTCACCTGTGGCTGCGCATTAACCTGACCAAAGCCTTAGCGATGACGCCCACCTCTGCTTTTGGAGCCAAATGGAAGTACAACTGAGCTACTGCCATCACCACCTACAGAGACAGAGAGAGAGATTCATTACGGTTACGGCTGAATGAACACCGTTTTTCTGTGTAGAGGTCATGTGTGAAAAGGTCTCATTGTCTCAATGCTGGTAAATCAGCTTCAGCTTCACTTTGTCAAATCAAGGAGACTGATTCTACTTTATGAGTACAAGTGTTAAAACATAATGGTAGAAAAACCTGACACTAAACTAAAAACATTTTAATAATTCAGAAACAAATTAAAATAAATAAAAGAAAAACAAACTTATTAATAACAGAAACTAACCGAATAATTGAAAAAAAAAACTGATATTAAACAAAAATACATTTTAATAATTTACATTTATTTAAAATAAAATAACCATGAATGTAAGAATTATAATAATAATATATTATTATTTTTAAAAATTGATTCCGAACTAAAAAAAAACAAAAACAAATGGAAGGTTGAAAAGGTTGAAAAAGGTTAAATGGTCCTGAAAAAATAGTCACACTTGCATTGTTCGTGTTCAAAAATGGGCGCACTGGAAATTAATGGGAGGCGAATTCCATCTAGTGGAAACTTTTGGTACTGCGCCAAAACAAAATTTTACTGAAAGCTCATTTTTTGAGATATCAACCTCAAATTTGGAACCCAACTTTGATTTTCTCACAGTTTTAGAGAAAAAACATGTTTTGAAAAATATTTATTTATTATAAAATTAAAAAATAATATTTTTGTGCATTTTTCATAATAGTAAACTTCTATAACTTTTTTTAGTTTCACATTTTTGCTCAAAAAGTGATTAACAGGTAAATGAATGGATCATAACTATTCCATAAATAGCATATAGTACCATAAAATCTCCTTAAAATACAATATATTAAATAAAAAAACATTATCGAACTAAAATATAGTACATTCATTTCATTAAAATAAAAATTTGGTCACTTTTGACCACCATGCGAACAGCAACAGAGGGTTAAATTCAAAATTTTGCCTAAATAATAATTTAAATGTTCTACATAATCATTTAAAAAATAATTCTGTTTCTAAACAATAATTCATTTGTAGTCGAGCAAAAGGAGGAAGAATTGCGTGTGTATGTGACTCACGGCAGCATTGCGGCTCTGCAGCAGAGGTTTGGTGTTCCTCAGTAAGAGTCTGTGATCGGGGTCCATCACGTACGGCTTCCTCTTCGGTAGAGTGGCTGCCTCGGCTTTCTTATCTTCATCTTCCTCCTCATCATCAGAGGCGTAGAATGCCTTCTCGCCGCTCTCCTCTAACAGAGACTCCTGCGTATATACACACACGTTAAGAGTGGATATGTAATTACAGTAGGTAGTCAAACAAAATGCCTATTACCGCCACGTGTAAAGCAGCTGCGAGGCCGCAGCGTTAAATACAACCCAGTGATATGTAAGGCTTGTTCGTGAAATCACCACCAGATGGCGCAAAGGGATGGTTCGCAACATTGCGTAAGGCTGCTGTGACATTTGTACTTTTAAATGAAGATAAAATAAACAAACAAAAAAAAAACTAAAAAAGATCTTTTACTGATCAATAAATCAAAAAACACACACACAATACTCACGTTGATGTTGGGGTTGAGGAACTGCGTTCTGGCGTAGCGCGTAAGCATGTTGATGATGACCACCTGACCCCACTCCTCCACATCAATCAACAGGTTACACAGCTTACGGTAGTTCTTATGGATCAGATCGATGCGGTCCGGACACACTTCCTCAAACGCCATCACCACACTGCCCGCTACCAGCTACACACACACACAGCATGTGTAAGATCACATTAGAAATGATGATTATATGTCAGGACTGACCGGAAATGATTCTGTCACTCACTGTGGTTTTATCAGCCAGCAGCTTCTCGATGACTTCAATCAGCTGATCTTTCTGTTCTGGGTCCAGACTGAATGAAGGAGAGAGAGAAAATGACCATCAGCAGCTAGTGGGATATTTAAGGTTCTTGATCACCCTCTGGAAACTGATTACATTATGTTTTACATGCTGCAATTAACTGCATTCAAGATTAACAAATAAATGTGTAAAAATTAGTGCTGTCAAACGATTAATCGCGATTAATCACATCCCAAAATAAAAGTTTGTGTTTACACAATATATGTGTGTGTACTGTGTATAATTATTATGTATATTTAAATACACACACATACATATATATTATAGAATATTTAAGAAATATTTGCATGTATATACTGTGTAAAATGTTTGGTTAAAAACAACCCAAGTTGGGTTGAAAATGGACAAACCCAGCAATTGGGTTGTTTTAACCCAGTGGTTGGGTTAAATGTTTGCCCAACCTGCTGGGTAGTTTTATTTAACCCAACTACTGATAAAAAATGACCATATGGCTGGCTTAAAATGAATCCAAAATAGGTGAGAAATTAAAAATCAGACACATAATTACTAGAGGCAACAATAATAATCAAAAGGTGTATATTTATTAATAAGCAATTTAATAAATGTTTATTGTTCATTATTCATTATCTTATTAATAAATGCTCATTTATTAAACATGTTAATAAATGTTAATTTCCAGCATATTTTGGGTTCATTTTAAGCAAGCAATACAGTAATTTTTATACAACAGTTGAGTTAAATAAAACTACCCAGCACGTTGGGCAAACATTTAACCCAACCACTGGATTAAAACAACCCAATTGCTGGGTTTGTCCATTTTCAACCCAACTTGGGTTGTTTTTAACTCAGCATTTTTTTAGAGTGTATAGTTATATAATTTATATTATATATAAATATAAATATATTTTCTTAAATATATACAGGCCTGCATGTGTATTTATATATACTTAACAATTCTACACAACACACACACACATATAATATGTATTATTATGTAAACACAAACTTTAATTTTTTATGCAATTAATCACTATTAATCATTTGACAGCACTAAAATATGTATAATAACATAATAATAAAAAAAAAACAGAATAAGGTTTATATATACATTTTTATAATAATTTATATCTATATAAAATATATAATTTATTATATAATAAGGCATTTTTATATTATTTATATAATAAATATTTATAATATTTCAAAAACAAATTAAGAAGACACTTTTACATACTCTACTGTTAAAACTTTGGGGTCAGTAAGTTTTTTTTTAAAGATATGAATATTTTTATTCAGCAATAATGCATTAAATCAATCAAAATGAACTAAAAGTCATTTTCAAAATTGATTTTATCAAACAATTAAAAAAAAGTTTCATGGTTTAAACTATTATGCAGCACGACTGTTTTCAACATTGATAATAATCAGAAATGTTTCTTGAGCATCAAATCATCATATTAGAAGTCATTTCTGAAGGATCATGTGACACTGAAGACTGGAGTAATGATGCTGAAAATTCAGCTTTGATCACAGGAATAAATTACATTTTATCATATATTCAAATAGAAAACAGTCCTTTTAAACTATAAAAAATAGTTCACATTTTAACTGTTATTATTACTGTATTTGTAATCAAATAAATGCAGCCTTGGTGAGCATAAGAGGCTTGTTTCAAAAATATGTAAAAAAAAATTCATGCTTTTGAATGGCAGTGTAATTGAAAGCATTATTAGCTAAATGAGCAGGTAGTTACTTGCAGGCCAACAAGACACTTGTTTAATTGTACCTGTGTAGTTTGGGTATGGCATGAGCTGCGGTCTTGCGGACGTATGGAGACATGTCAGACGCCGCCTCTTTGATGGCTAACATCATGATGGGCACGATGATGGTCACTCTGATGCTGGACAGCACACGCAGAGCGCTCGCACGGATCAGCTGGTTGGGGTCCTGAATCGGGGGTTACAATGAAAATAATTTTATTTATTGAGAACTACTGCATCAACTTGACCTTGGGGTTTATTTTAGGCAATAAAAGTCTTGAAAAACTGATTAAAAAAAATAAATATAAGGTTTTAATACATATTTGAATAATATAAAATATAATTATTTTATATTTTTACATAACTGAATTGAAAACATGGTGATAAACAGCAGCATTAGGTAAATAGGCAGTAGTGTTTTAATACATACTCAAAGTATGCACTTTTAATAGCAAGTAAGCTGCAGCCTTTTGTTATGGTCTTGATATTGTGAAAGAGATCATGGGATTTTGCCAGGATGAAGCAATATGTTTTAGACCCTGAATAATGTGTTTGTGTGTGTTTTAGGACCTTCAGTCCTCTCTGGAAAGTGGAAATGGACAACAGAGCGAGATCCTGCTGTTCTTCTGCATAGCGCACGAGATACACATACACCAGCTTCTTCACCTGAGAGAAAAAACACACATATAAAGGGGCGAATAGAGCTCTGATGTGGTGTTTAATGTGTTTTTATGACTCAGCACTTGAGCTCACAGTGACTCATGAGCAGAACCACGTTGCCATGGCATATTAACACAAGATTAAAGTTTAATAACACCCAGAAAAGCTGACATCCTGTAAGCTCCGTAGCCGCTTCCTGTCTCGCTCACCTCGATGTTCTTACAGGCCACGTTCTTCACCACTGCAGGGAAGAGATCTGACGCGTTCTTCCCCCGGGCGATCATCTGTGGGACAAGGACAACACACATAAACAGGGCAATGTTTAGATATGGATATGGTTTGATTCACTTATACCGTGACCTTAACAACCTTTGGACACTTAAAGGGACAGTACACCTAAAATAAAAATTCTGTCTATTTGAACCATCCCTTTCATGGGCGTAACAGTTGGGGGGGACAATTTCTCAAGAGCAATTTTATGAAGGGGACACAAATAATGCATCCAAAATGTCATATTATAATTATTAAATTATCTTGCATCCTCCACATAGTATTTTAGATTTCGTTTGGGGCAGCGTCTCTTACTTGTATGATATTCAAACTGATCTGCCATTTAACATCATATTGAGCAAAAAACAACACAACGGTAGATCTACAATATTATCCTAATATCAGTTCGCACCAGGGCCATAACCACCATAGACATTGAGGGAGACAAGTCCCCCCCAATAATTAGAAATGGCCAAATTGTCCCCCCCAATATTTGATATTCTTGATGCTGTACTCCATTGTGCACTGCTCTGTTTGTTGTTAGGATGACAAAAAAAAGTTTTAAATGTTATTTTTAGGCTGGTTTGCCTCAGAGGTCTAACAGTGCTCGTCACTGTCAGAATGAGTGAGCTGGCCAATCAAATCAAAGAAGGCGGGGCTTACTGTTCACAGAGGACAAGTGCGAATTCCAATGAGACGCTTTCGTTTTAGCAGTGAAAGAGTACGTGGCGAGTAAGTAGATAAACATTTAATATTTGATGACTGTTTTGATTTAAATATTCAGTGACCGACAGTAGCTAATATCCAGTGATGCAAACTACTCAGTATTTTTATGAAATTTCACCGTTTTGAATTGAAAACTTGAATTCATAACTGAATGTGACGAGACAAGAAACGTTTTGTGTTTTTGACATATTAGACATACAAATATGAGTGAATATTTAAAAAAAAAATGATTTGCAAATAGTTTAAATTGATTAACTTCAATAGACCTGGAACTTTTCCCATTCTTATTTCTTTTTCGTTATTCCCTTAAACCCCTTTTAATCTTTGAGGGGGGACTCAAAATGTTTTTAAACTTTAAACTGTTTGCGTTTGTATTGTTTTACTACTTACACCATTATTTTAAGTATATATAATTATATTATTTACAATACACAGCATGATTTTTGGTTCAATGTGATTTCACTTTTTTAACTTTAGTTAGTGTGTAATGTTGCTGCTTGAGCATAAACAGTATCTGCAAAGTTACAGCGCTGAAAGTTCAATGCAAACGGAGATATTGTCTTTTAAAGTTATGGCAGTTTAATGCCTACAAAAACGGCCGGTTTGGACTACGACGAGCTTCTTCCCAGGTTGGTGACATCATAAACCCTGCAAAACACGCCCCCGGGAACACGCAACAAAGTGGGTGAGGCCATGTCGCACGGCATATCGAAGCGGAAGAGTTGTTTACACCAGACGCGTGCGACGCGTCAAAAGATAATAAAACCCATTATAATCTGTGATATTTTCTACACTGGATGCAGCGCTGAAGACAGCTTCCATAATCTACACGAGTTCAATGCTGGATTTGCACAAAGGCTTTTACTGAAAGATGAAGCAGTTCCCACTTTAAAAGCAGAAGCTGCTGTTTATCGGCTTCAAACTGTAAGTTCGTTTTATTGTTTGTACATGTCTTTTAAATGTATAGTTCTGTTGCTATTTTTAGTTGCATCAAGGACGTAAACAAAGAGCAACTCGTTTTTGCTTCGCTAGCCAGTTAGCTAAATTCTACAAACACCAACAAACTCTTATGTTCATAGACAAACAGTTGTTCATACTATAAATTAAACGCTACCTTTACAAAAATGCGACTACTCAGTCATGTATTCGGCTACAGTAAAGCTTTAATCAGGATAAAACTGTATACTGAAAGCTAACAAACAGCAGTGACAGCATCTAAACACTTTGACACAAATACTAAATGAAATACCATTCATAAACGTCCTTTAAAAGCCGCGATTGCAGAAGTTCTGCTTGACCCTCTTCATCTGGCTCTGATTCGGGCTCAATTTGATACGGCAATATAGACGCCATTATTTCCACTGAAGCAAATGTAACAACTAATGGTTAGGGGCGTGGCGTTTCCGGATGCTTCAGCGAATCACGATACACTGGGCCAGCTAACCAATCTGAGACCATTGCGTATTTTGGAGGGAGTGGCTTCATAGAATCAGGAAGTCAAACGAGTCGTTCAAATGACAATGGAAACAGAGGTGTAGAATAAAGGTAAAATATATGAAAAATATGGCTATTTTAGAAAAAGAAAAAGCATTAAGACATGTTAAACTGCGCCCCAAAAACATAATCAAGCCTAGAAAAAAAACACTGAACCACCCCTTTAATGACGAGATTTCCGGCTATGATCCCTTTAAGTCAGTATGAAATTGCTGGTGTTTCTTACATCACAAACAACCTTGTAACCAATCACGTCAACGTGCCGGCAGGATTTAGCATATCATTAACTATGACCGCTCTGAAGCAAGGGAGTTATTAGCAGCTGTTTGATAACATAGTCAAGCCTAATCATATTAATTACCGTTATGTGTCCAACGTTGTAAAAAGCGATACCATTGTGCAGCGTTTACCTCAGTAAGTTGACCGAGTGGATCTCTGAGCTCGTGCGAGTGAGTGGAGGCGGGGCTAATTAGCATATTCATAGATCCATGCATATTAAATAAAGCAAGGGTGTAGAGTTACATTCAAGCTATTTTAAGGCATGAAGAATTCCTTTTCACAAGAAAAAACATTTAAATATGTCATTTTGGTGATCAAAGATGAGTTTCAAGGGATAAAATGATTGACTACAGGGGGACTTTAATAAATCACAAACAGTGACAGATATATATATATATATATATATATATATATATATATATACAGTACAGTCCAAAAGTTTGGAACAACTAAGATTTTTAATGTTTTTAAAAGAAGTTTCGTCTGCTCACCAAGGCTACATTTATTTAATTAAAAATACAGTAAAAACAGTAATATTGTGAAATATTATTACAATTTAAAATAACTGTTTTCTATTTGAATGTATTTGACAAAGTAATTTATTCCTGTGATGCAAAGCTGAATTTTCAGCATCATTACTCCAGTCTTCAGTGTCACATGATCCTTCAGAAATCATTCTAATATGCTGATCTGCTGCTCAAGAAACATTTAATGTGTACAATTGTACAAAATATTTGTGTACAATATTTTTTTTCAGGATTATTTGATGAATAGAAAGTTCAAAAGAACAGTGTTTATCTGAAATCTAATCTTTTGTAACATTATAAATGTCTTTACTGCCACTTTTGATTGATTTAATGCATCCTTGCTGAATAAAAGTATTCATTTCTTTAATTTCTTTTCAAAAAAATAAAAATAAAAATTCTTACTGACCCCAAACTTTTGAACGGTAGTGTATAATGCTACAGAAGCTTTGTATTTCAGATAAATGCTGTTCTTTTGAACTTTCTATTCATCAAGGAATCCTGAAAAAAAAAGTACACAACTGTTTTCAACATTGAAAATAATCATAAATGTTTCTTGAGCAGCAAATCATCATATTAGAATGATTTCTGAAGGATCATGTGACACTGAAGACTGGAGTAATGATGCTGAAAATTCAGCTTTGCATCACAGGAATAAATTACTTTGTCAAATATATTTAAATAGTACACAGTTATTTTAAATTGTAATAATATTTCACAATATTACTGTTTTTACTGTATTTTTAATTAAATAAATGTAGCCTTGGTGAGCAGACGAAACTTCTTTTAAAAACATTAAAAATCTTAGTGGTTCCAAACTTTTGGACTGTACTGTATATATTTGGGGAGGGTAAGATATTTCAATGTTTTTGAAAGAAGTCTCTTATTCTCACCAATTATTTGATCAAAAATATAGTATGAAAACAGTAATATTGTGAAATATTATTACAATTGAAAAGAACTACTTATTTTAAAATGCAATTTATTCCTGCAAAGCTGAATTTTCAGCATCATTACTCCAGTCTTCAGTATCACCTGATCCTTCAAATTTGACTTGAATCATTTGAGCTTGGATCGGTCCTGAAAGAATCATCTACCTGCTGCCGGTGCCACCTGTGCTCTGTGAATGGAAACAGTATCAGGTGGCTGTTTGTGGCTTCTGAGCTCTGAGTGATAAATATTTCAGTCCTGATCTAATCCTACACAATACAGAGACACTAAAAACCGCTCATGAATATTAAACGCATTTTGCATATCTGTCCCACTTCCAAAGTGCTCTGCTGAAATCACCCGACTCACAACCAGACCTGATGCAACAGTTACAAACGAGCGAGAGACTTCACGAAACACACAGCAACAGCAGCGTTTACTGCCCCCGATTACAGCCTTCTGTCTATTTACACAGTCATATGATTACCGACATGAATCCAAATATCTCTTCCTGAAACACTAAACAATCAGGTTTTTTTTTTTTTATCTGACTCAGTTTTCCATGTATATGACTGTTTTCTGGTTCTGTTCAGCTTGTCATTACAAATAAAAAATAAACCTGATGTCTCAGAAGGGCTGCTGGGACTTTATTGCCAATGATCCATGAAAACTGAGCTCAAATTTCGCAGTCCAGCTGTGCATCACACAACATCAACTTATGAGACAAATAAATTGATAGAATTGCATTGTGGGACACATTACCCAGTGCACTGCGCTCTGTTTTATGGAATTTACAGCATACAAAAAAATTGGAAATAGTACGCACTACAAAAAATGATTTTCTTAATTGGTATTTTTGTTTTCCAGTAAAAATACACTGTAAATAATGACCGTGATTTTAACAGTAAAAGACTGTAAAAATGCTGCGGTGAAAAACTGTCAATTGGTTTACAGAAAGTTTCCGTACTATATACGGTGAATAACTGTAATAGATCTAACGGTACATTTAATGTAATTTTACGGTAAAATACCGTTAAATTCACAGTTTTTGGAAGTGAAAAATAACAATTCATTGTAAAATTTACAGTGAAAAACCGTAAATTGACATTCCCACAATTCCCTGCGTGACACTTCACATTTGATATATTTTCGTTGAAATAACTCTGTTTCTTCTTAGTTTTTCTCATTTTTTTCTAATCAGTTATGTACATTAGGGTTTTATGTTACATCTAATGTTGTTAAATTAATGTTTATTGCATTTTTAAAATTTCATGCATGTTACCATGATGGTGTTTAGTGTGTGTGTGAATGACACTGTGTGCACCTTCTATATGTTAGTATTGTGCCTTCTCAGCTTGTGGAAAAGCTGCATGTGATGAACTTGATTCATCATGTGACTCTTATCACCACTGTGTTTGGTGACTGTCAGTGTATTATAAAGATGCAAAACAGATATTAGTACTTCATTAGGTTGGTAAATTAACATTATATCAGTTAATGAAATACGTTATTTTACTGTAAATTAACAGATTTTTTTTTTTTATGTTGCTACTGTATTTTTTACGGTAAAGTTCTGGCAACCACAGCTGCCGTTTTTTTACCGTAAATTTTACTGGGAATTTTTTTACAGTGTATTTTGTCTGAAAAAATGTATCTAAATTAAGTTTATGCTTATAAACTACAAAAAATATCTGCAAATGGGGTGGGAAAAATAACATTTATTCAAAGTGAAAACAAGTTTATTTTTTCTCACCCAACTGGCAAGGATTTTTTCTTGTATTAAGCAAAAACTCACTTAATTTAGATTAATTTTTTCAGAAAATAAGATTTGTGATTTTGTATCTCAAATGTTTAGATATTTGTACTGGAAAATAAGACAGATATGATGTATTTTTTTTATATATGGAGTAAGAAATAATGTTTTACTCACCGCTACGATGCGTTTCATGGCCTCCAGCTTCAGGGAGTCTTTATTACTGTCCAGCATCTCCTTCAGATCATCATGTCTGAAGATGGAAAACAAAAAAGACAGAAGTTTTATCAACTGCTCTTTTTCTCGATCTTTTAAAAGTCTCTGAAAGGTGTCCATTATAAGAGCAACTCAAGAATCATTCAGAGAAAATAATTTCTGCTCTTTAAGAGCCCTGCAGACGTTCACGAGTTCAGAAGAATAAACCAGAGCAAATGAAATCATGACTTCCATCAAAGGATTCACACAAATTTGAGAACCTACAGAGAACCAGAATAGACAAACACAACCACAAAAATAGCATCAACAGCATGAGTTGATTTTCATAACCCATAGGGAGTCACAAATGAAATAGCTGTTCTTTCTCAATACGATCTCAATACATTTTTAGCTTTTGCTCTCCTGTGAAAAAAATGGTCTCCTCTAGAAAAAAGTCTTTACCAAAAGTTAAAGTCTGCAACTCAAAGCAAGAGATCTCAGTATGAGAACAAACATTTTCCTTAAAATTATTTCAAAACCAAATACCACAAACTGTACCATCCATATTCATTTTATTTCAGTATACTCTTACTGTCTGCCTTCTGTTTTTATTTTCCTAAGAAAATACATCTGAGAAAAACTGATACTCAAACATAAATGAGATCTCAATTAAAACTTCTTTGAAAGAGCAACTTCTGAGATCCTTTC
Organism: Ancherythroculter nigrocauda; assembly: GCA_036281575.1. Taxonomy (NCBI): domain Eukaryota; kingdom Metazoa; phylum Chordata; class Actinopteri; order Cypriniformes; family Xenocyprididae; genus Ancherythroculter; species Ancherythroculter nigrocauda. The sequence continues at coordinate 28,039,345 of VTFQ01000015.1, forward strand.
AAGCAAGTCAGTTCGCTCGGCGGCCATCTTGGTTACACCCACAGGCAGCCATTTTCTACTCATGAAAATTCAGTTTTATATATTTAAATGGAGAAAGACTAAACTATCCAAAACGGTTTGCCAAGATTATGTTTGTACAATAATATATAAGAAATTGCCAATGACATTTTTAAGTGGTATTTTAGCACCCCAGCATAGCTGTGCAAACAGTTTTTGATTGGCTGTTCATGTAGCAAAGCATTATGGGTATATGCTGTTTTGTTCTTACCCTCTTGCAGAAGTGTAGTGCAATTAATGTAATTTCTTTTAAGGTTGCTCTGACTTTTTAGACATTTAAAAATTATTTTAAAGCATTTGATAAAAGGAATGCCACAAAACTCTTAAAATTATTGCAATACAGATTAACCCACCTTAAATTTATTATTTGTAATAATTACATAAAGTATTTTTTTACTTAATTGAATTTGATTATATATGTAATTTGAATATATATATATATATATATATATATATATATAAAGCTAAGTACAAGTTTAAGCTTTTCCAGTGTATATTTCAAAATAAAAGTTCCCTTGTCAGCATATATATATCTCATGTGACAGTAGGGTACAGTATCATAAAATTAGCTTCTAACTTCAATTCAGGTTAAAACAGTGCTTTTAGGCTTGAATAAGTCAAAAAGGTGAGGGAATGCGAAAATATCGTTTCCCTTTACGTTATAAGTACTGTCTGCTAGCATTAGCAATTAGCATATTCTGGTTTGATGACAACAACAAAGTCCCTTTAAGACAAGTCATTTCACTCAGCGGCCATCTTTGTAACGCCTCTCGGGCATTAAATTTCATATTTGAAATCACCAATGAAATCTGACAACAAATGTCTCATAAATTTTGTTTCTAAACGCTCGAATCATGACAAAAAACTGTGTTTTTCAGGCTGGATCAAGCTAACGCGCAGACCTAAATGCTCTTGTGTCTCATTTCAGAGGCGCGCGTCTGACTGTTTCTATAGAAACCGGAGCTTCTAACGGCCGCTGCAGTGACGCGATGACTTTACCAATTGACGATTGGCTCTTATTTAGAAGGCGGGACTTATTCCGCCATATTGCGCGCTTCACTTTCTCCCATTCATAATAATACGAGTGACGCGTCTTGTGTTATTCTATAGTCTTTGACTACACTAATAGCTTATTTTCCTCTCATATCTACTGGTTACATAAGATTTGTTCACTTTAAAAGTGTCTTCCTCGTTTTTATCCATAGTACAAGCAGTCAAGTGTGATTTTACCAGGCTGTGACTTAAATTAAAAGCTATTAGCTAAAAAGGATCACACTTCCGAAATGTCAATTTCACACAATACGTCAACACAGAAAAGGAAACATGCTTTTCAAAGGGTCTTTAAAGATTGAATATGGATTTGTTAATATAAACTAAATTCATGTTCTCATTAGCTGATGTCTGTGACTCTAAATGAACCCAGAGCCATGAAAATGAATCAATCCGATGATCCTCCAGACATCTGGGAAAACCTATTAATATTAGCTCAAATGAGCAAAGATATAAATATTAAACACTCTCTGCAACTAAATAAGAGATCCTCTATTTCTGCCACAGTGGGTCAAGAGGGGTCAGGAAAGATCAAGTATCTACAAATCAGTCACATGATGAGCCAAACTCATTCTGATTGGCCAAAGTTTAGCAGTGACACTAAAACACATCTGATCCTGGATCAGTCGACTCGTCAATCCAACAACACAGATGAGTCTGAGAGAGTCAGTTCTGGGAGACCTGAAATGAGCGAGTCTCTCGTTTCTCTCTCTCTCACCATTAATCACACTGGCCGGGTTTAAATCAACAGACGGACATCTGTTCACACATACAGACACATTCACACACAAACCAAATGAATGAACACATCTAGTATCAAATCCCACTTATATGCGCAGTCTTGGCTCGCTCAGATTAAAGAGAACTGAATGTGTTTTTAATAACTGTAGCTTGTTCTGTAGTGATGATAATGATGATTCTTGATAATCATTATATTCGTAAACACACAGCAATATATAGCTGTCAGATTCATGTGTTAAACTTTTTCACACCATTACATCAAAATTAAGGTTTTGAGAGTTAGTAAGATTGTGACACTGAATATTGTGACATTGCATCACAGAAATAAATTACATTTTAAAACATATTCAAATAGAAAACAGTTATTCTAAATAGTAATAATATTTCACAATATTACCCTTTTTACTGTATTTTTGATCAAATAAATGCAGCCTTGGTGAGCATAAAGACTTATCTGAAAATGAACAGTGTCACTTTAAACCCTAAAGCTCAAAATAATTAATGTTTGAGTAGGACACACTTAAATTAAACAAATTAGTTCAGTCAAGTGAGTATTTAGCACTTTCTTTTACTTTCAAGTTCACAAAACTGATATATTTTAAGTAAGCTGAACTATTTCATTGTTTTGAGTTTTATGAACTTAATTCTTTTAATTTAGACGAACTTAAGTTTAACTGAAACTGGGCTCGGATTTCTATTTCTCAGCATGCTTTGCTCATGACACTCGAAAGGGAGAATAAATGCTAAAATTAAGTGTTATATAATGTTTTGTGCAAGATTAATGTTAAATGGGAGATTTAGTAGTGATTAATGTTTTGTTATGCTAATTTAGAAGAGATTCTGTTAATGTGGGTTTTTGGAGAGTTACCATCATGGTGACAAGTGGTGCATGTGGCTTGTTTGAGAGCAAGTATGTTAAATGCTTTATATCACCATACTTATTCAGCAAGTGTTATATCATGCTATTGTTAACATGTTGCTACTGATTGAGGCAACCGATTACCTCAATTTTTTTGACTTAACCTATTTGGGTTTAGTCAAATCAATGAAAATATTTAAATTTATTTAGATTTCAAATTTGGTTACTAGTTCATGTAGTACTATAATATGCAAAGTAACTACTGAACTGTCAAACATGATCAAAATCTACAGTGATGCAACGCTGGATTTCCACTGATGTCATCATAGATCAGAACCTTGATGAATGAAAGCATGCATGTCAAGCATTATGACACGCCTAATCATGTCACAGCGGGTTCCAAAAGAACCAATCAGAGCGAGCGTGTTCCCTCTGAAGCTGTGACATGAAAACATAATGAGCTGGCCGAGATAACACAATTCGCTAATTAAAAACATTCCCCCGGTGTCTGTCACGCCACCGTCGCTGGAATTAAACGACTATGATATCTCGCAACACACCCAGGTCCCGCTCTCTGGTTTCCACAGCAACAAAGAGAGCAATAAACTCCAGTGAATAGATTTTATGCCAGAGTCTCCCACCCAACACAACTATCTATCGCTCTCTTTCTTGAATAAAGATACCCTCGGTGGCTTTCATTAGCTGGAAGGGTCTGCAGAGATTCGCGCTGTATAGACACTGTCAAATATTATTGTTTATCATTGTCGTGTGTGTGTGTGTGTGTGTGTGTGTGTGTGTGTGTGTGTGTGTGTGTGTGTGTGTGTGTGAAGGTGTGGGCGGTATTTCCTTCCACGCATCAGTGTGTGTGTGGATGCACCCTGTCAGCTTCAGTTACCTCACACAAACGCACACACACGCGCGCGCGCGGTGGGTCGTGATCAGAGCGACGTAAGAGGATGAACATGGGCTTGGTGATTCAGCAGACATGCTACAATCAAATACATCATTTCCACATAACACCAGATTATCATATGTCATATTCCAGAGCATTGTGCACAAACTGAATGCACTGTGTTTCATTTTGGACAATAAATGTAGTGGATAAACCGAGTCAAACATCACAGGAGAGCTACGGGAATTCTCAGAATCGCAGTATGAACTGCTGCATGCAGAGGGAATACAAACCTGTAATCACTTTCCCTCCTGACCTGCAGTGCCTGAGCACGAATGCTTTGATTTACATACTGAAGCTTTTAGCAAATTAATTAGTCCTGACGATAGATCTGATGCTGGGTATATGTACATCAATGGGGGATATATTTACACTAATGGAAAACTCGTAGGCCCAAAACACACTTAATATAAACATTATATATAATATAATGTGTATATATAAAGAGTGTGTTTCGGGCCTATTGTATATATTGAATATATATATATATATATATATATATATATATATATATATATATATATATATATATATATATTAACTGCATCAGAGTGCAATTTCTAACTTAAATATATGTTTTATTCTCAGCATCGATGCACGAATGTTGATATAGCGGGCAACAGCATTAACTGCGCGATTCTGGATAAATTGAGAATCATGATTTTTTATTTGAAATAGAGATCATGATTCTGAACAGACAAACTATACAAAATACTGTAATTTACTAGAGGTTCTGACAAAATGCTAATTGCTGCAGTTAAAAATGTTTAATTAGGTCTACATAATTTGAATGAATTATTTTTTTTTTTAAAAATCAATTTGAGTGAATGATTCAATGACTCACTCTTTTCATTACTGAATGAAGCACCGTTTTTGAACTAATCTCTTGAATGAGTGATTCAATGACAAGTACATTTTGAACAGTCACTTGTCGCCACCTACTGGTGGAATGAATCACAATTTTTTGTTTCAAATAGAGATCACAATTATCCCACGATTCTGAAGAGACAAACTATACAAAATATTGTAATTTACTAGAGGTTCTGACAAAATGCTTATTGCTGCAGTTAAAAAGTTTAATTATGTCTAATTTGAATGAATTATTTAAAAAAAAAAATCAATTTGAGTGAATGATTCAATGACTCACTCATAAATACTTCACCTGTTTCATTACTGATTGAATCAGCATTTTTGAACAAACCTCTTGAATGAATGATTCAATGACAAATACATTTTTAACAGTCACTTGTCGTCACCTTGATGCAAACTTTATTTGAAGCGTCATGTTACTTACAAAATTTTGCTCTATTTCGATCACTACTGTAGACGTCAGTGTTTATATATGAACTATAAACATTTATCCCAGTACTTCTTTGATAATTTGAGAATGTGTAGGTGTGTGAATTTTAATGATTAATCGAGCAGCTCTACTTTCTATGGTCAGTGTGAAGTGTCATTTTTAAGTTAGAAATTAAAATTAGTATTAAGTTAACATTTTAGGATAATTAATATAGATTGGATAATTAAAAAATGAATGAATTAAAATGAATTGCAGCAGTAACTATGTAAATAATAAAACATCTGGTTTAGTGTTCAGACATTTGAAGGAAACTTGACCATCTTGTTACAGTAACAACACAAGAACATGTTAAATATATTCAACAGCGCAAATCACTAGAAATGCATTGTTCCAGCATTCACATCTGCCTTTTGAATGAGAGGAACATTTAACTAAAGTAAATGTAAAGCCATTTTTAGAATAATGTAATGACCATATATAATGAAATATAAGATCCCTGCAGAGAATCTGATTTGCAATACATATCTCATCTCCTTCTTCATGCATGAGACACTTTGAGCTCCATATTATTAATGTTATTCATAATTCAACACTCCACAGGGTATCTCTCTCTCTTACATCTGGACACAATCTCTGATACTCTTTAAAGCCTCTGCCAACAGTTCTGGACTAGAGGAAGATCTCAACGAGAGTCTTCTATGACGGTCGCTGTACGACAATAAACAAACCCTCTGCTCAAGAAGTACAACATGTAGAGAAGTATGGAAGAAAGTCACAAATGACATCTCTTTATATCTCAACTGTTTCTCAGAGACAACAATGTCTCTTAAAGAGTTTCAAAAAGAGATTTTAATAATGTGAATATGTCTGCAAGCAAAAGTCAGAGATCTCAGAGATATGAAATTCTTCCAAGATCATATGATATGATATATATTTATAATTTTAATTATTTACTTATTATAAGTATACTGTATATAGATGTATATCATCAAATTCTTCCAAGCCCAAATGATATGAGCTATTTTAATTTTATATATAGTGTAAAATTAGTTAAAAATGTATATGTATATACATATATCATTATTTTAAAAATCATAAATATAAATATAATTAGTTTAAAATTAGTTAAAAAAAAAATATATATATATATATATATATATATATATACCAATTTTATTTCTATAGTTATTAGTTATTATTACACTGGGAATTTAAATTATTTTCCGAAATTGTAAATAAAACAAAGATTGTTAGAGTACGTTTTACAAGAAAATACTAATTCTGTCTTTCTACTTCAATATTTGTTTAATTCAACATGTTACTTGCCAAAATCATTTCTGAAATTTACTAGCAATTTCTGAGTAAATTCTACACCATTTCTTTAATTAATTTAATTTAATTTCTTTATTATTTAAGTGACTTTTTTTTTTAAAAAATCTAAAAGTACGTTTATTTTACATAGATTTTTTTATTTAAATTACAATTAAAATTTTAAACGAATTTTATAGCTAATGTTATTATACAAGGTTAAATGTATTTATATATATAATTTTACATATTTAAAATCAGATTTTTCCAAGAGTTTTCAGTAATTTTTACTAATTTTACTCATTTTAAATTAACATTTTAAACCAAATTTATATCTTGTACTGACATCAACTCACAGCCGTTCATCACTTTCCATGAGTGCTATCATACCGTAAGGGTTGCGATTGAACGCTGGTAAGCCCCTCCTCCAGTGCAGGTCGCTCCTCAGACCACTCCCCCCCTCCCGTCCCCCCAGATTTCAGGTGTCGGAGTTCTTCGGGCTGGACGGCACTGTACCAGTTTTGCGGGCCGCTGTCGGGCGTCAGCACCGGACTCAGAGCTTCCTCCTCGCCCTGACCGCCCCCCTGCACGCTCTTCACCATATTCACTGCGTTCACCGGCAGCTGGAGCAACTTCTGCATGGTAGTCATCGTCAAGGTAGTCCGGAAAACTTTTGCACCTGTTTAGATCCCCCGAGGCAGGTAAACACACCTGTAGTTGATTCTTGAGGAGTCAAGTGCTCACACACAAACACACACCTGTAGAATCCGTCTCAAAAGCAACAGTAGACTGAAAAACTCCAAAGTAGAAACACGTAACAGCCTGTTGTACTGAATCCTCAGGTCTGGCCTTCAGCTGTCAGCTGCTTCCATCAAGTATAGATGCTTCAAAGTGCTCTGCGTCTTTTCCGTCTTTCGCATGAGGCGGCCCTGAGGAGACGAGAAGGGAGGTGACAGCAAAAGCTGTTCTCATCCTGCTCAGAGCCGACTGATGGTGCACACACTGCTCTGATGGCTGAGCAGAGCTAAACCCCGCCCACCGACACCTAACCCCTCCCCTCGTGAAACACACGCTCTGGCTCTCTCTCCTTTCATTCACACCATCACTCTTTCCCAGCTCTCTGGCACATTTTTCTGTCCCTCGTCCTCTTTTCCATCGTATTTTCTGCAACGGCTGACTGCCTCTCCCTCTGATATGACTCAGCTAGAAACGCTGCTCTAAGAAAAGGCTTTTCACAGGAAAACCCCCTCCTTTGGATGTTGAAACACACGACCACTGTATTATTATTCGCTTTCAATGCTACATAAAAACCAAGATATTCGCAGATATTCACACATGTTGAGTGTGTGCACTATGCTAACTATCCATTAGCATTAACATTCATCTGTTTTTGTTTTTTGACTCATTATTTGATCCATTTTCCAGATTTTACAATATGTTTTTTTTTACATAAAATTGGCTTTAAAATGTGAAATAACAAAGATTGAAACTGGATGCTACTTGCCATACCAAACATAGCCTCTGTCTAGCTCAAATTGGTTTAAAACTGAATCATACTGAATTAAACTAAATCGGACTGATTTGCTTATTTTGTATGACACATTTTGATTCATTTGGAGTCAGTTTGATTCATTCAATCTGAATAAAAGGATTTTGTTTCATTTTGTCTGATTCATTTGAATCAGTATGATTCAGTTCCATTCAGTGAAATTCTTTCTAATACAGTTTTATTAAATTGCTTCAGTTCGATTCAGTTTCATTCTGTCTAATTCATCTGAATCAGTATGATTCAGTTCCATTCACCGAAATGCTTTCTAATAGTTTTATTAAATTGCTTCAGTTCGATTCAGTTTCATTCTGTCCAATTCAGTTCAGTTAAATTGATTCAGTTTCATTCTGTCTGATTCATTTGAATCAGTATGATTCAGTTCCATTCACCGAAATTCTTTTTTAATATTTTTTTTAAAATTGCTTCAATTCGATTCAGTTTCATTCTTTCAATTCAGTTCAGTTAAATTGATTCAGTTTCATTGTCTGATTCATTTGAATCAGTATGATTCAGTTCCATTCACCGAAATGCTTTCTAATAGTTTTATTAAATTGCTTCAGTTCGATTCAGTTTCATTCTGTCCAATTCAGTTCAATTAAAATGATTCAGTTTCATTCTGTCTGATTCATTTGAATCAGTATGATTCAGTTCCATTCACCGAAATGCTTTCTAATAGTTTTATTAAATTGCTTCAGTTCGATTCAGTTTCATTCTGTCCAATTCAGTTCAATTAAAATGATTCAGTTTCATTCTGTCTGATTCATTTGAATCAGTATGATTCAGTTCCATTCACCGAAATTCTTTTTTAATAGTTTTTTTTTTAAATTGCTTCAATTCGATTCAGTTTCATTCTTTCAATTCAGTTCAGTTAAATTGATTCAGTTTCATTGTCTGATTCATTTGAATCAGTATGATTCAGTTCCATTCACCGAAATTCTTTCTAATAGTTTTATTAAATTGCTTCAGTTCGATTCAGTTTCATTCTGTCCAATTCAGTTCAATTAAAATGATTCAGTTTCATTCTGTCTGATTCATTTGAATCAGTATGATTCAGTTCCATTCACCGAAATTCTTTTTTAATATATTTTTTTTAAATTGCTTCAATTCGATTCAGTTTCATTCTTTCAATTCAGTTCAGTTAAATTGATTCAGTTTCATTGTCTGATTCATTTGAATCAGTATGATTCAGTTCCATTCACCGAAATTCTTTCTAATAGTTTTTTTTTTAAATTGCTTCAGTTCGATTCAGTTTCATTCTTTCCAATTCAGTTCAGTTAAATTGATTCAGTTTCATTCTGCCTGATTCACTGGAATCAGTATGATTTAGTTTGATTCACTGACATTCTGTCTGATACAGTTAATTAAATTTTCAATTCAATTCAATTCCATTTAAATTAGTCTGATATAGTTTCATTTAGTTTCATTCTGTTCGGTACAGTTTCTTTCATTTGAATTCATCTGATTCAGTTAGAGTCTGTTTTATTCTGTCCAATTCAGTTTGATTAAAATAATTTGGTTTCATTCTGTCTGATACAGTTTGATTCACCTGAATCAGTATGACTCACTTCGATTCACTGTCATTCTGGGTCTAATATAGTTTGATTAAATTTGAATCAGTCTGAATAGTTTGATTCACTTTCATTCTGTTCAATACATTTTGATTCAGTTCTGTATAGAATTCAAATCGATTCTCTGTGATTCTGTCCAATAGTTTGATTCATTTGAATCAGTCCGATTCAGGTCGAATCTATATTCTATATAATACAGTTTGATCAAATCATTTCACTATCATTCTGTCCAATACAGTTTGATTCATTTCTTATTTTCAGCATCCAACGTGGCGTTTCTGAGCCCTGAATCACACGGAGAAGGGAACAGCCGAGTTCACAGACAGACGCAGAATTCACACTGCAGAGCTAAAAGCCACTGACCTCTAAAGAGACATTGTCCTGCGACAGAAACCCCAAACCTCTCTAAACTCACATACAGAGTCTGTTTGTCAGATCTCCAGCAATCTCATGAATATTTGAGCGTGATTCTCTATAGATTAGCGTCTCTGCTTCTCTGTTAATTCAACTGTTAACAGAGCAGAGATAGAGAGCCTTACAGTAGCAGATCAGAGGGGCGTGTTGCCAAGGCAACAGCATGTGAGGATCGCTCGTCTTCATGTTTACTGTGGAACCAGTCGAACTGCCATCACACACACACACACACACACACACACACGTAGATGAATCCTGCAGCGCAACAGAGTCAGAGCTCAGAAAGTGATGATTATGCAGAGAGAAAAATATTTATGTCGGCCTCTGTGTCATATTTTCCCTCATTCACAATAAAGACTTCGTGAAACGCATTCACAGTGCTTGTCATGTTCATATTGTGAAATATTAAGTGGGAAATAATCAAGGATGGGGAGTGTAAAATATGCTATTATATCATTGGTTAATCTTGTTATGGCCTTGATGACATCATCAGAACAGGAAAGTTGTTTCAGAAGTGATGTTATCATGTTGTCCCTAAAATTATAAACTGATCCTCCAATCTGTTCTGTGTCTGTGTTCGTCCTCAGACATCAACTGTGGTATTACAGCGCCCCTCAGTGGAAACAGTGCTGTATGTCCACCAAAATATCACCTCACTGTTTTACCACCCACTATTCAAAAAAAAAAAATTAGGCATTAAATTATCAAAAGTGACATTAAAGACATTCTATTTCAAATAAATGTTGTTCTTTTAAACTTTCTATACACTTTAAAAAATAACTGTAAAATACCGTTTTCCACTGAAACAGTAATATACCATGAAAACAATGCATTCTGGGCAATATTTGTCATTTTAAAGGGTTAGTTCACCCAAAAATGAAAATAATGTCATTTATTACTCACCCTCATGCCGTTCCACACCTGTAAGACCTTCGTTAATCTTCAGAACACAAATTAAGATATTTTAGTTGAAATCCGATGGCTCAGTGAGGCCTGCATAGGGAGCAATGACATTTCCTCTCTCAAGATTCATAAATGTACTAAAAACATATTTAAATCAGTTCAATATTAATATTATAAAGCGATGAGAATATTTTTGCTGTGCCAGAAAAACAAAATAACGACTTATTTAGTGATGGCCGATTTCAAAACACTGCTTCAGGAAGCTTCGGAGCATAATGAATCAGCGTGTTGAATCATGATTCGGAGCGCCAAAGTCACGTGATTTCAGCAGTTTGACACGTGATCCGAATCATGATTCAGCACAGAAGAATCATAATGCTCCGAATCTTCCTGAAGCAGTGTTTTGAAATCGGCCATCACTAAATAAGTTGGGTTTTTTTTTTTTTGGCGCACCAAAAATATTCTCATCGCTTTATAATATTAATATTGAACCACTGTACTCACATGAACTGATTTAAATATGTTTTTAGTACATTAATGGATCTTGAGAGAGGAAATGTCAGTGGAGGCCTCACCGAGCCATCAGATTTCAACAAAAATATCTTAATTTGTGTTCTGAAGATTAACGAAGGACTTACAGGTGTGGAACGACATGAGGGTGAGTAATAAATTACATTATTTTCATTTTTGGGTAAACTAACCCTTTAAAATGACAAATATTACCCAGAATGCATTGTTTTTATGGTATATTACTTCTGTAGGCTATTTTATAATGCATTCTGTATATTACAATGTAATATTAAGTAGGTTACTTTCTCGATAACGACAAATAATATTGCCCAGAATACAGTGTTTTTATGGTATATTACTGTTTCAATGGAAACCGGTATTTTACCGTGTAAATTTGTTTAGTTTTTTTAGTGTACATCAAAGAATCCTGAAAGAATATTTCTCACAGTTTCCACAAAAATATGAAGCAGCACAACTGTTTTCAACATTGATAATAAACAGAAATGTTTCTTGTGCAGCAAATCAATGATTTCTGAAGATCATGTGACACTGAAGACTGGAGTAATGATGCTGATAATTCAGCTTTGATCACAGGAATAAATTTCATTTTACTTATATTCAAATAGAAAACTTGTAATAATCTTTCACAATATATATATAAGAAGAAAGGTGAAGAAAGTGCCTCTCACAGTTCAAAACGCTTACGCTATGTCCTACGCCTTCTGTATTCAACTTACGACGTCAGTTACGCTTTCTTCGTAAGTTGAATAGGGAAGGCGGTCTGGCGGAAGCTAAATATTTTACTTCATAACTTGTTAAATATGGGTTTTTTCTTACACAAATGCATCATTTCACTTCAGAAGGACTTTACTCCACACTTTACTGCTTTGGATGGATGCTTTCTTGAGCTTTATACTCGTTCAGTGCCATTATAAAGCTTGGATGCGTCAGGATATTTATTAATACATCTCCGATTGTGTTCATCAGAAAGAATAAAGTCATATAGGATGAGTAAAGCTTGGGCTAATTTTCATTTGAAAGTGAACTAATCCTTTAAAATGTGTGTGTGTGACTCCCCCTACTGTCTGAGAGAGAAATGACATGAACTATCCTAAATGAAAGGCCAGATTTATCAAAGCAGTGTTATTATAGCAATATTTATATACTATAGTATTTATTAATATTTTAAATTGGCTTTTAATATAATTTTTAGTAATTTTGTTGTCAATTTTACATGGTTTTTATATTTCTGTTTAGTTTAAATTATTTTTTTTATTTCAGTTTTAGTTTTAATTGTAGTATTTAAGTTTTTTTAGGTTTATTTCATTTTATTTCAGTTTCTGAAAAATGTATTTTTAATATAATGTTTAATTGTTTTCATTTTAGTTTTGAAGTTAATGATAACAACACTGGATCCAAGAATCAAAAACACATTAGATAAACAATCAAACAGACATTTCAAGCAGCAAACACTGAAACTATCAGCTACAGGAAGAGTGTGTCATGTGACCTCAGAGGAAACAGAGCCTTGATATTCTCCTAATTATCAATCTCTGATCTAAACTATAATCTTCATATATTTACAAGAGACAGAGGTAGAATGGAGATGGTGGGAGATGTAGATGCCAGTGTAAAATAGTTCACACTACACTTAACCCAGGTTAACATCTTTTTAATCCTGGGTTAAGGCCAATTTTAAACCTGTGTTAAGCAACATTTTCACATTTGTAATTTTGTGAATCATATTGTGGTGAGAAAACCCAAGCAGGGTAAAGTATAACAGTGTGAAACATGGACAAAAACAATTTTGAATCATCTAAGCTAACATTATTTGGTTCCCAGAACATTTTATAAAAAGTTCTGTATATTATCTTTAGGTTATTAAAGGATTAGTTCACTTTCAAATGAAAATTTTCCTGATAATTTACTCACCCCCATGTCATCCATGATGTTCATGTCTTTCTATCTTCAGTCGAAAAGAAATTAAGGTTTTTGAGGAAAACATTCCAGGATTTTTCTCCTTATAGTGGACTTCAATGGTCTCCAAACGGTTGAAGGTCAAAATTACAATTTCAGTGCAGCTTCAAAACGTTCTACACAATCCCAGACGAGAAATAAGGGTCTTATCTAGAGAAACCATCACTCATTTTCTAAAAAAAATTAAAAATTATATACGTTTTAACCATAAATGCTCATCCTGAACTATCTCTCTTCTTCTTCTTCTTCTTCTCTATTAGAATTCCAGCAGTGTGTATTACTGCCCTCCACAGGTCAAAGTTTGAACTAATTGTTATATACTTGCACTAGCATATTGTATATGACAATTTAGCAGTGTCTACACTGCTGGAATTCTAATAAAGAAGAAGAAGAAGAAGAAGAGAGATAGTTCAGGATGAGCATTTATGGTTAAAACGTATATAATTTTTTCTCTTTTTTTAGAAAATGAGTGATGGTTTCTCTAGATAAGACCCTTATTTCTGGTCTGGGATCACTGTAAACTGTAATTTTGACCTTCAACCATTTGGAGGCCATTGAAGTCCACTATATGGAGAAAAATCCTGGAATGTTTTCATCAAAAACCTTATATTCTTTTCGACTGAAGAAAGAAAGACATGAACATCTTGGATGACATGGGGGTGAGTAAATTATCAGGAAATTTTAATTTGAAAGTGAACTAATCCTTTAAACCCCCAAATCAGTGCAACGGTCTGGGAATGTTACTTTTTGATTACAAGAAAACAAACGAACAGTGAACGGTCTCAAAACGTGTTCACGGAAATGTTAACCCAGAGTTAACGTATGAAATACCAACAGATGAAGAGGTAGCTGTGCTAGTGAGCATGATGCTAGCAACGCTAAGACTGAATCATATCGAGCGAATGAGATCACAAAGCTATATTTAAACTGTAAAAAACAACGACAAATACAATTATTAACCACATAAATCAATCAGTTCAACAAAAAAAGCGACTAAAACAGTCATAGTGTAGTGTGAAACAGCACAAGTCATCATATGGGACCTGAGCGCTGTCCACCAACCGGTGCTGAAACACAAACCCATGAATAACACACACACACACACACTTCATTCACGAGAATTCATCTCACACTTCATCGTGTTTATCATCTCTTTGTTTTTTCCACTGGATTCATTCGTTCATCCGCGCATGCGCACCTTGACCTGTCTGAGATTTTCTGTACGGTAAACGCTCCGGTGGGCCGCTCCCGGTGGCGAGCGTTCACCGCGCGCACTGACTCGGTGTGTCTCACCTCTTGTAGTCGGAGGAGAAGATGCCCCCGCTGGCCGGGTCGTGGCCGTACTCGGGCTCGCTGGAGGAGCCTCCTTTCTCATCGCTGAACGCGGAGCTCGCGGACATCTCTGCTGCTGATGATGCGAAGCGGCGGAGAGCGGAGACTGAGTCACGTGACCCGTTACGCGGTGCTGAAGCGGACAGGGCCGGGGGTGCGCGCATGCGTGCGCGAGCGCCTCTATATTTATCCCTGTTGATATCTGTTCCAAGTTGCGATGAAAACATTTATTTTATTTACAAACGACAGAAAAAATTATTATTAGCATCTGAATTTTAAGTGAGAGAGACTTTTGAACTACATGTAATTAAAATACTTTATTTTTAATAAAAGATTTTATAGAGGAATCACGTCGTATTGAATTTTATTTTATGTCCTCAGTTTCGTATAAGGTATCCACAAACAAATGCAGGACAAAAATAATTTAATTTAACTTATTTATTTGTAAAATGTACCCAAAGACCTTTTAACGGACTGTGATGACGCGTTTTAACGGTCATCAGCATCGTAAATCTTGCAACGTTTTTTATATTTTCATTTTTTTTTTAATGTATGTACATTTACAACACTATATTTAGTATTATATTACATTTGCATCAAATTACAAAAAAATAGTTAACGCTTCTAATACAGCGGCTATCTTTCTCTCCTCCGACTGCCGTTATCAACCTCTATTTTTTTCCCTCTTTTTGAAAGTTGTAAAAACACTGTTGTTGGGTTTTTCTTTTGCTATTTGAGCAAATGGGAACAAAAAATATATATATTTAATGTATTCTCTCATTCACCGCTATGAAATTTTTCCCAACTATGACGACCTCCGCTTCTGAGAAACCGGGAAATGTGAAAAGGGTCTATATCAGCTTAATTTTGAGAAAGATTTAATGTTGACTGACTTTGAAACAACATAAAATACTAAACTGTTTTTCTTAGTAGTGACGGTGTTCTTATGTTGTCAGGTTTGTTTTCTCACCACAAGATGGCGGCAGCGCTCCAGAGGTTTGGTCACTTGACCTAGACTGAGTCACACTGCATTTATTTATTGTATGAATTATATGTATACACAATAATTTTATTGTCTACAAATTATTTAACATGTAATGAAGAGACAAAGACTGAAAATAGTAGCATGACATCATTCTACAAAGTACGTCATAGAAACAGACCAATAAGAAATAATCTTAGGGAGAGTCTGTCCTATATTTAGATAGATAGATAGATAGATAGATAGTCTCTCATGTCAGATACATTAGTGAGAGGGAACACGAGATTTTTTCATGGATTCAGGAAATTCCTCTGAAGTGGGAGGTGGGCAAACATTTTTTTCCCTCTGTATCAACATGCGACTGTTCTTTCATGTCAGAAACGGCTGCTACATACCAGTACTAACAGCAGTTCAGGATTATTTACACCTTGGCTTAAATCAGCGTAAGGCATGCTGCAAATATCATTTCTATAGTATATAGTATGCATAATATGCGATTTTTTATATAGGCTACCTGGATGACTACATTTACCAAAATGTCCAGTATATACCAGAGAAGACTGCACTGGGTAGCACAATCTCTTGCAGCGACATCGCTTCTCTTCTCTGATGATGTTTTTACTAGCTTGAGGGCGGGGCAACCTGTCGATCACATGTGATCCACCAATAGCAAACCACACCCTTCCAATCAATTCTAGACGGACAAAATGAAGTCCGGTCCTACTTTTTTTTATATGTCACAGTATACAGGATATACGTTTCATGCCGGTAAGACTTTTTAGTAAAATGTCTTCTGCTGACCACGGCTGCATTTATTTAATCAAAAAATACAATAAAAACAGAAATATTATCATTTAAAGGGGTCCTTGATTATGATTTCACTTTTTAACTTTAGTTAGTGTGTAATGTTGCTGTTTGAGCATAAACAACATCTGCAAAGTTGTAACATGAAAAGTTGTAACGTCTCTCCACTGGTGTCGACTCCGGTTTGAACAATGTAAGGCTAAACAATCGTCATTTTGGATTTTGGCTGCGTGAGATTTTCCAGCTTTGTTGTTGTTGAACAACCGAAGCGAGCTGTTAAAGCTCCGCCCTATTTTGCATTTAAAGGGACACACACAAAAAAGCTATCGTGAATTATTTATGGTGCATTTTGAGCTGAAACTTCACAGACACATTCTGATACTTATATTACATCTTGTAAAAGGGGCATTATAGGTCCCCTTTAAAACAACTGTTTTCTCTTTGAATATGTTTTAAAATGTAATTTATTCCTGTGATCAAAGCTGAATTCTCAGCGTCATTACTCCAGTCTTCAGTGTCACATGATCTTCAGAAATCATTCTAATATGATGATCTTCTGCTCAAGAAACATTTCTTAATAGCAATGTTGAAAACAGTTGTGCTGCTTACTTTTTGTGGAAACCGTGATACAGTTTTTTCAAGGTTCTTTAAATAGAAAGTTAAAAAAAACAAACTTAAAAAAAACTTACAAACATCTTAATGACCTTTTTAAATCCTATTTTTTTTTTTTTTTTACTTTTCAGGAGAACACAAGCACACAAAGCTAACACACATGGACTACACTGTAAAAAGTGGTGTTACCTTAAAGGCACAATTCTCCCAAAAATGAGAATATGGGTAACCAAACAGCTGATGGACCCCATTGACTTCCATAGTATTTTTTCCCCCATGCACTCTAAAAACATTCGTAAAAATAGGGCACAATGTACTGTATTAATTTGACGGAATTTTCCGTTTTTTTTTTTTTTTTGTTTGTTTTTACAGGCGTTTTACCTGTATTTTGAACTTTATTGCGTTGTGTTTTATGGTTAACAGGAAATGTACGTAAAATTACTGTATAATGTTGATTTTTTGCCAGTACATTATGCGTTTTTTTTTTTATTGTGTTTTTTTTTTTACCGTGTTATAACAATTGTTGCCATGTGAGGAGTCTTGGTTTCTTCCTTGTCTGCTGGTTTTGCTTTGCCATTCGCCTCCGCTCGCTCACTTCTGAGTTAAGGCACTACTTTTGTAAAGCTGATTTGGATGTATTCTGAAAGCACCATTCAAATAAATCGAATTACCCACTGATAGTCTTTCATTAGACTTTCGGACATAGTTTGACAACACTAGCGCTATTCAAATAAACACCAGCTTTTCACAGGCCAGAACTGCAGTTGTGTTGTGAATAGATGAAGCTCTGTTCTTCAGCTGGCTATGCTCTGATGCCTTAAAAGGCAAAACATGTAAAGAGAAAGACCAGATATGCACACTAAAATAACCTATACCCCTCATATTACTGCTGCAGATAGCATGTTTACAGAAGGACCCATACAAGGAAAAGATATCCTGCGCCAAATGACACTTTGCGCGAATTATGGGTGTAACTTCCGTTAAGCTGTAAACAATCAGTGAAAAGCTCGCAATATGAACGCAATAATACGTTTTTTTTAAACTAGGTACAATGAGATGACATTATACTACTCACAGTTCAACCATCGGACATTATAAAAAGACGTGTAAAAGCATCAACAAGGTAATAAGCGCGATTCTTTCCACAGTAATAACGGACGCGTTAAATATCACTGATAATATATGCCTATATCTGTATTATGTAACATACGTTGCCTTAATCAAAAATGTTCATTAACTTCAGCATTGCGTGATACTATTTCAAAGTGATTTCCGCCATTTTGATCGGTAATAAATTGTATTTACCCGTGAAAACAAACCTGGAAAGAGGCTTTGAAGAGAAAAACGAGAGAGCATTCCAGTGAATTATTAATGGGATATTTCAATTAAATTGGGAGAACAGACCACATATGTGCAGTATATATTGTACTTTTGCAAAGGGAAAAAATAAAATCATCATGAGGAATAGAATACAGCGAAAAAGCTCTTGGCATATATATTTTTTGTTATAACGTCACATTAAAGGCCCACTGAATTGACCCTTCGCTGGGAGTTTGATTGACAAGCGATCTAACCAATCAGAACGTCGAATCTGCCATTTTGTCCGACAAAGCAGTCAGGAGTTAGATTAACCGCGGTGGACTTGAACTTGAAAAATGGTGTGTACGTCTTTCCATGTTTGAAACAACATTCCTTCTGATGTTCATTCATGTTTATTTGATGCTATAAATTAACTAGTAGGAAGAGATGATCGGTTCACGAGCCTCTTGAGCTGAGGCGCTACAGCAATCTGTCACGGCACATTAAAGAGCCAAAAACGGTTTTTATTGTTTTAATTTCTTTAAAAAATTACACAATTTGAAAGCTGGGACTTTGTTTGATATCATAAGTAACCTGATCTGTCTTGTCTGTCGACGTGTTGTCAGTGTCCTCTTTGCTCCTCGATGTATTTTTCACTCTGTGTGGTGTGACAGCGTCATGGCTTGTCAGACAAAGCAACAGTAACTAAGGGGGGCGGGTCTTTGCAAAGGGTTAGTTGCCTTTGAACGCGGAGCATTATTATTTAATGTGTTGACATAATTTCAACTGTAAAAGGAAGACAGGGCGGGACATATCGCACAGCCCCGCCCCTTTTTAAAAATAGCCAATAGCCTTTTGTTAATACCACAGCTCAGCCGTTAAACTCCTTTCTAATGCCCTCTATCACTTTAAAATACAGCATTTTCTGAGAATTCAAAAGGGTCTGATACCTTTTGTGGTCTGAGCCGACTGCCGACTGTGCTCGCGCTGCGGCAGTTCATGTGACTCTAACCCGAAAACAGATTTCATTCGCTTCAATGGAAATATATTTACACTGCCTGAATCGTTCCCTATTCTCTATATAGTGCACTATGTGCCATTCACCATGTAGAAACTAGTAAATGTGTGAATAAATGACCGATTTCAGCCGCAACTTCAGCGTCTGTTTATAGAGGGTATGCATCGACGTCACTTTCCCGCCGAAAACGCGCTCCCTCAGCTGGACTGAGTGGCAAAAGAACCTGCTGCGTAACTGGATTAATAGGAGAAACGGCGAAAACGCGAGTAAAACTAACGAATTACCCTAAAGGTTGGACTCGAAAGTGTTTCTTACAACTTGTCAAATAAACCTAATCCATGGATATTGACATGCAGCCAGGAGTCGTGTTTCCTGACATTTATATGTGCCTGATTTGACGCAGGGGAAATACATAAAGCAAATCTGGCTGTGAATATTTTATATAACTACAATATCGGTAGGTTTAAATCTGCTTAATCACTTATATCAATGTTATATCGTCATATTGTCCAGCCCTAAAACATATATAGTTTTATAGTATAGTTTTTGACAGTGTTGTTTATTTAAAAACACCCAATTATGCATAATATAAGATGGAAAATATTTAATTGATGAGTCGTCAACATAATATATAACAATACAATATATAAGGTATGATTTTACCTCAAAATCCAACAATTCGACACAAAATGATAACTGCAAATCCATGTTTCTCTGCTGGAATCCAGCTGTTTCTGTGAATTTCAGTGATCCATTTGCTTCTTTTTCTGTTGCCTTCTCTAGTTTTTAAATATATATACCTCAGGGTTTGTGTCAAATCTATTTGTACAGTCAGCCGCAAAGCTCTTTCCCGTTTTGAATGTGTTTTGTGTGTTTTTCGCGACATTCACGCTGAAAACCAATGCTGCTGCTCAGTCTTTTGCCACTCAGCGTGCGTGACCGCAGTCCTAACGGTCGACGGTGACGTCACGTGCATAGTGTAGGAGGGGCGGGACTTCAGATTCTAGAGTGCATTTGATTGGACAGAAGATCTGACAAGAAGCTGAAGTGCGAGGTGATGAAAATCAGTGATCCATTTTAGCGGAAGTGAGAGTCTAAGTTTGGAATGCTATCATCTAAATGCAAATTTTGTTATCGTTTTGGAACACAGTAGCTTATATTCAGAATCTTAATGCTAACATTCATGCTAAAAGCTAAATTTTTGATTTCAGGGGGACTTTAAAATACCAAGCATTACGTTATTCTCATGATGAAGGATAACTGGCGGATAAGCTTTATTTGTAGGGCAACCTTATGATTTGAAATTCTTCATTTCAGTCTTTTTGAATGGAAAAGCCGCAAACCGGAAGTGCCACTCATAATTCAAAATGCAGTAGGCTTGTCAGGAATAAAGTGGATAAACTCAAAACTGGATTAGAAGAACCCACTCGGAACACAAGATCCTCAGATTTCCTTTTATTCTCCAGTTTCACATTCTGAAATAAAGAAAAAAAATCAGCATTTTTAATTTTTTTTTATATTATAATACAGCAATCTCATGTTGGCAGCCCGTTTAAACTCGCAGTACTGCCACAGGAAACTTCAGTATGTAACAGAGCAAAAAAAGAAAAAAGAAATCAACAATTGCACTTACTTCAAACAAGTTATAGACAGAATTAACAACCAATGAAAACACCAAAAATAACACAAGGGAACACTAAACTGCTCATACATATATACTTATTTAATTGCACAAAACAAAAATATGCATAAATATTCATTATTACACAAGTGTACAAAAATACTTGTACATTTCTTTTTTTTTGTTCAGATATTCTCCAAGCAGACACAGATAGCGGAGGTTTGGTGAATTCAGGGCAGAGGAAGATGCAGCGAAGGTTTGGAAGAGGCGAGAACTTGAACGAATCCGCTTGGGTCGCGTCAGGATCACAAACAGAAACAAACACCCAGTGCATATGTCGTCAGTTCTTTAAAATAGGAAACAAAAGTACACAGAGCCTGGATTGCAAAAATCTACATCAGACCTCCACCTTTCACATAATGCAAGGAAACCGCAAAAACAAAGAGGCTGAAAACAGTTAGGGTTAGCTGGGACTTGGAAACACGAGCGCAAACGAACAGACGAAAAGGTTTGCATTCTAAAAGACTCGTGTTTTATCGCATGCAGAAAGACGATCCCACCCCCCCCCAAAAAACAAACATCTACAGGAGCAGCTAGACATGTTGAATGCCTGCACGTGATTGGATCAAGCGCAGCTGTTGAAATGGAGACAGTACCGTGAGGTTCGTCAGAGTCCTCAGCATCTCTTTAGAGAAGACTTCCTCCAGGAAAAAATCCTTCATGCTTAGATTGTCCATTAAATAAACCTGATTAAATTAAATGCTGAGCCCAGTTGTTCTTCATTCAAACAGGAGGGAGAAATAAAAACTAAACATCTGGTAAGGGATGGCATCTGTGGAGACGAGAACAGAGCATCAGCTTACAGTTATCAAGAGAAGTGTCCATATGGAGGTGGTAAAGTGACAGATACTCACCGATTATTTAACAGAACTGGCGTGACTTCCACCCCGGTTGAGAACTTTCAGAGGGGGACGGGTACCAGCGCATCTACAGGCAAGAGAAACAAAAAAATACAATGAGATCATTGATATTATTGCAAATGTTTCTTCTAGACCACAACAATAATATTTTTTTTTCCCCATTACAGGAAAGAAGCCTCAATGGACGGAAAGCCAGCTTGAAAACTTCCCGTGAAATGTCACTTGTTGGGGTGTCGGTATTTTCAATGTCCTGAGGTAGCTTTAACAGCATCATTAGTTTAATACTTAGTTTATAATCAGAATATAGTCACTTAAATAGTCAGGCCTAGCGTTAATTTAGTTATTCAAACTATAGACGACAAAGACGTGTCTCAGTGTTCCTCCTCGGCAAAATAATAAGATTGAAAGATAAATGAAAGATTTGTGCACTTTAAATTTTATTCAATGAACAATTTCACAATTGTGCCAAAATCACTGATTTTGCGCTGCACTGATTGACAGCTTCAGTAATTATAAAGTGCGCGATGCTTGCTTTGTGTAATTCATTCGCAAGAAAAGTTATTGTTTTTCATGAGATTGTGAGTGCTTCATACTTCACCTTGACAAAATGTATTTTTAAACTTGGTGATTTTATAATGTTTAATATTTATTCAAAAGCGAAACCGAATGAAAAACTATTACAGGAAATGACTAACATGAGCCAATAAATGGTCCTCTGCTGCCATCTGATGGTTACAGTGATAATTAAAAGGGTTAGTTCACCCAAAAATGAAAATTGGCATTTATTACTTACCCTCATGTAGTTCCACACCCGTAAGAACTTCATTCATCTTCGGAACACAAAATTAAGATATTTTGTTGAAATCCAATGTATGTTTTTTATATGTTTGAAGATTCATCCTCCATTGAAAGCAACGAAATTACCAGATTCAATGTCCAGAATAGTAAAAACATTGTTAAAATCGTCAACTCGACTACAGTGGTTCAACCTTAACGTTATGAAGCGACGATAATACTTTGTGCGCAAAAATAAAAAAAATAAGGTCTTTATTTCAACAATTTTTCCTCTTCCCTATCAGTCTATTAAGCAGTTTGTGTAGTGCTGTTTCCGGGTTTATGTCTGAACACCAGCTCATTATTGGCTGGCTCCTGCATCAGCATCACACGCATGTGTCGTGCCGCTCACGTGATCAGGCGTCGGCCAATACAGAGCCGGCATTCTGACGTAGACGAATTTGTTGAATAAAGTCATTAATTTTGTTTTTCCGCAAAAAAGTATTCTCACCGCTTTGTAACATTAAGGTTGAACCACTGTAGTCACGTTGACTATTTTAACAATGTTTTTACTACTTTTCTGGACCTTGAATGTGGTAGTTTTGTTGCTTTCAATGAAGGGAAAAAAAACCTCTCAGATTATCAAAAATATCTTAATTTGTGTTCTGAAGATGAACGAAGGTCTTACGGGTGTGGAACGACATGAGGGTGAGTAATTAATGACAGAATTTCATTTTTGGGGATTTTTAAATAAGCGTTTATCAAATGTTGGATTTCCTACATCTTGAAACGTTTGGTTTTACAACAATTATTTTCGGAACAATCTCAGTAGGATGAACAAATAATGTTTTGGTCACGACATTAAAAACATTTGAAGTGCTGGAAAATGTGTGTGCGTGTCTAATTACAGAAACATTCCCAATAGCTTCGTTTTTATTGCAATCAATAAACCTGGTTAATTGGCAAATAAGGCAAGTGTGATAACTGCACTGAAATATAAATACACATTGAAAAGTCAACCATTGATGGTTTTGTGTCAGTGTACAGCGAGTACAGAATGACAGCTAACAGTTCACCGGAAATGCCCGATCTGGCTTAACGAAAACCAGGAAGTAACCGTGCATATAGTCAATTTGTGGTTCATTACAGAGTAAGATTATCATTACAGGATTTAAAACTGTGTATATGTGCATAACTGCATTAATATAATGTACACTTTATACACTTAATTTGTCAAATTGTAAAGAATCCAAGTGTAGTCATTATGATGGTTATATAAAGAATTTGATTATTAACGAACTTAGACTTTAAATTGTAATTTATAACAAAATATTAAATAAAACTTAAGTTACTACACTTACACATTCTTTAAACTTAAAATATACTTGACCTTTAAACATAACTATAACCTATATTTGATAATTGAAGTTAAACTTCCATTGACGAACCATTTAACCATTTTATTTTTTGTAAGCAATGTCTCAAAACCATAAAGTCTTCAAACTGTAGAGGGAAAAAAAAAACAGCTCGTCTATGGAGCATGTTGTAGAAACTGCTCTATTTTAGCAGAGCTAATGAACTGATGCAAACACAAACTCCCTGACGGAGCAGGAAACTCTTATCAGTGCATCTATAAACATCATTCAGCAAGATGACATTAACTCCTTTCCCGTCCTGCCTTCCCAAACCACGCCAAAACACCCACTTCCCCAGCCAAGGGCAAGAGAACGACAACAATCAGCCTGGCACGTCCGTTTCAGCCCTACGTCGACATATTCTGAACTTCCCACATTCTTTTTTAGGCGTCAGGCGGTTTGAACCCACAGCTGACCAGCAGCACACAAATGGAGCTGTAATCTCTCTCCGGCAGGTGTGTGTCGGAAAGGTCTGGAGCAGGTTAGAGGAAGAGAAAGCCAAGTGCTCTTTTCTTCCAGCAGTTTAACTGCAGACTTACAATTGCGTCATCCCGACTACACGCAAACATGCCAGGAGAATTCCATTTCTGTTTTCCTTGAGCGAAATAATGCAGGATAAATTATTCTACGATATGGGTGCCTTTTCCCCCCCATGTATAAATGTAACCGTTTTGCACAAGTTTATGTATATTTAACCAATTTAAAATGGTGTACACATCATATAAAACATAATAATTATTATTATTTTTATTATCACCACAAACGTAAAATAACTGCAAATGTTCATGTAATGTTTTGCACAATTTTATTTGTATAACGTATAATCTAAATTTAAAATGGACACCATATAAAAAAATATATATATTATATTATATTATATTATATTATATTATATTATATTATATTATATTATATTATATTATAATTTTTTTTTTATTATATTATATTAAATATTTTTTGTCATCTTTATTTTTATTCTTTGGTCATTTATTTTTTCGTCTTTTTTTTTTTAAGTTATTTAAATGACAAAATTACCAAATACAATATGGTGGTTGGTTATGCGTATAATATAATATAATATAATATAATATAATATAATATAATATAATATAATATAATATAATATAATATAATATAATATAATATAATATAATATAATATAATATAATATAATATAATATAATATAATATAAACATTTGGCCATTTTTACTCATTTAAACAAATGTAACAAATCAAAATAAAAATAACCCCCAAAAATAAAAAATAAAAAATAACCAACTAACCAGTGTGCAAAACCATTTTTTTTTTATTCTTCGGAAAACACAAAATGATCATTCAACTCTCTGAAGGCCTTCAGAGTGACAGTGGTCAGAGAACGTGTTAGTGCGTGGATCCATTAGCACATTCGCTCTCTTTCTCACTTGGAGGATGAAACCTTTTACAACCCCTTTGAGATCCTAACCAAACATACTACACCCACAGCCTTAGCCAAACACCACTGGAAAACATTTGGTTGGGATCAGATCTTAAACAAAATCAGACAGTTAAACTTGCAAACAAGCTCAATTTACGGTTTGAGAAACCTGCATACATACAGTACAGCTTAAGAGACTTCAAGTAAACCTCTTCATCCATGACCTTTATTTCTCACTGGGTTGTTGCCATGACAACCACAAAGTCTAGCCATCCAATCAATAAACTTGATCTGTCAAACAGTCTTCAAAAACAATCATTACATTAAAGATACAAGCGAACAACGCTAGATTTACAACAAAGAGAGACAGTCCCTGAGGAGCATAAAACACTTTAATATTCATTTTTACCAGTGTAAAACGTGTGAACTACAAGAGCAGTTAAAGGTAAAGTGTTTGTCAGGGAGAATTTTCACATGTGCTGCTTTTAAATGAATCATAAAAACATTCTCGCACACTGTTCTTTGGCTAAACTTTAATCGGCACCTCTCTGGGCACAGATTCACTCAAGTCATAATCCAACCTGAGATGCAATTAAAAACAGCTTTTCTCTGATGTGATCTCTTAGCAACGCTAGCAGGCCAAGGAATGTTGTTCTGAGGGATTCTGGGTAATCAGACTTGTCATGTTCAGAGTGGACCTCTGACCGTAGAGTGGTCCGTTTCCACCAGAGCATGAGTCAGGGGCATTATGGGAAGGGTTAGCAGACTGAACTAAACTCCAGTGAAAAGGCGGCTAACGTTTTGAAGTGCATGCTACCCTTACTATTGCTGCAGTATACAGTATGCATAGCTGGATTAAATGCATTTGACAAAATGCAGTATACTGCACAACAGCTGTTGGTGGTGTGGAATAGCACTTCCCACAATGCAATGCACTTGATCCTGATTCAAAGATGCCGATTGAAAGATAGTATGGAAAATATAAATTGGTACACCCCTCAAAGGATCCCGATTCAAAAGGATCCCGATTCAAAGGATCCCGATTCAAAAATAGTACGTAAAATTTAAATTGTTACGGCCTTCAAAGATCCCGATTCAAAGATCGTAGTATGCAAAATTTAAATTGGTACGCCCTTCAAAAGATCCAGATTCAAAGATCCCGATATTCCGATTCAAATATTGTAGTACGTAAAATTTAAATTGTTACGCCCTTCAAAAGATCCCGATTCAAAGATCCCAATATTCAGATTCAAAGATCCCGATATTCCGATTCAAAGATTCCGATTCAAAGATTGTAGTACCAATTCAAATTTTGCGTACGTCCTTCAAAGATCCCGATTCAAAGATCCCGATATTCCAATTCAAAGATCCCAGTACGCAAAATTTAAATGTTATGCCCTTCAAAGATCCCGATTCAAAGATCCCGATATTCCGATTCAAAGATTCAGATTCAAAGATTGTAGTACCAATTCAAATTTTGCGTACGCCCTTCAAAGATCCCGATTCAAAGATCCCGATATTCCGATTCAAAGATTCTGATATTCCAATTCAAATATTGTAGTACGTAAAATTTAAATGTTACGCCCTTCAAAGATCCCAATTCAAAGATCCCGATATTCCGATTCAAAGATTCAGATTCAAAGATTGTAGTACCAATTCAAATTTTGCGTACGCCCTTCAAAAATCCCGATTCAAAGATCCCAATATTCCGATTCAAAGATCCCGATATTCCAATTCAAAGATCCCAGTATGCAAAATTTAAATTGGTACGCCCTTCAAACATCCCGATTCAAAAGATCCCGATATTCCGATTCAAATATTGTAGTACGCAAAATTTAAATGTTACGCCCTTCAAAGATCCCGATATTCCGATTCAAAGATTGTAGTACCAATTTAAATTTTACGTACGCCCTTCAAAGATCCCGATTCAAAGATCCCGATATTCCGATTCAAAGATCCCGATATTCCCATTCAAAGATTGTAGTACGCAAAATTTAAATTGGTACGCCCTTCAAACATCCCGATTCAAAGATCCCGATATTCCGATTCAAAGATTGTAGTACGCAAAATTTAAATTGGTACGCCCTTCAAAGACTCCGATTCAAAGATTCCGATTCGCAAAATTTTAATTGGTACACCCTTAAAACTTGACCTTTACCCACAATCCTTTACACAAAGAGAACTGGGGCCGTATTCACAAAACATTTTATCTTACCACTAAGTTCTCCTAAATAGCAGTAAAAGTTCTTAGCTAAGAGTTTTCTCTTAAAACCTATTCACAAAGCTGCTGAGACACTTACTAAGGAATAGAGAAAAGTCTTAAGCTAAGAGTAAGGGACCTCGTTGCTATGGATGATGTCAATACACTTACTAACTATGCCCACAGTGATTGGCTGATGGGGGAGAAGTCTCTGTGAGCGATTTAATCATAGGGATATTGTAGAATGAGATATCATGTTTCCATATTCAAATAAAGGTTTTAAAATGTATGCTAAGTGTCAAATTAAACTAGTATATGTTCAGTTAATTGTCCGCCTCTTACATGTCTGCGTCTCAAGAGATTAAAGCATCATTTGTCACTTGAATTCTGCAAAGTTTTGGAGGAGCGCATTCAAACGGTCCATCTAATCAGCTCGAGTGGAGATATATATACACACAGACGAGAGCCAACTCGCCTTACCTCGACAGTTTTCTACATCCCTCCACCAACCCGCTCTCACTCTCGGCTCTGATATGGGGCAAACTCTGGGTTTGGGCTAAATCAATTCCAAACAAATTACAAGATCGGAGCCCTCGATCCCCTTGGACAGCACACCAAATATGCTATATTATATTATATTATATTATATTATATTATATTATATTATATTATATTATATTATATTATATTATATTATATTATATTATATTATATTATATTATATTATATTATATTATATTATATTAATTTTCGATCATTTTTAAGTGAGAACCTGTGAAAACAACTGCCACAGGTAATAGTACATTATATATTTATTGAAGATTTATTTTTGGCATTTTATTGTATTCCATAAATCAAAATGTATTGCATTCATGAAGAAAAGGTGCAGCACCCAGCTTTATCGCTATTGCCTCAGTGGTGTACAGTGTCTTTAAGTGGATTAGGATTGTTTGTGATTTGGTCTTAATGACTTAGGAGTCCTCTTGACTACTCCTAACGTTTCTAGTTTTAGCACTAAAATGCTTTGTGAAATACTCTTAGAGAAAAAATTTAGGAGTCCTAAAATGAGGACTGACATGCCCATTATTTTTAAGAGTTTCTCCTAAATCTGTAAATTAGGAGCTACTTTTAAGCCTTAAGATGTTTTGTGAATACAGACCCCTGATCTGTAGAAGTTCTCACAATTTATGTTGATATATCCCAATACTTGTGTAGACACCAACTTCATATTTAGAAGTACAAACATAAAAAGAAGAAGAAAAACATATTACATTGTGCTTTGAATTTCAAAAACACAAAAAGGGATTCAGTTCCACAATGATTTGCAGCAAGCTCATAGAAGTAATTTTCAACAAGCGTTGGCAGAGTCACATTGGACAGAAAAACACTGGAAAGCAGAGAGACGCAGTGATAGAGTGAAAGAAAAGGGGGAACACACCGGCTGGTCCCTCACCTGGGCGTGCAGGGCGGCAGCGGCAGCAGCAGCCGCGGGATAGGTGAAGGCAGCGTGAGGCAGGCCTGGGGTCAGTTCAGTGGTGTAGAGGGGATACGGAGCCCATGCCTCAGGAGACGCAGGGATCAGTGCTGCCCCCGTCAGGTCATCTACAGAATCACACACATCTAAGAGTCACATACCAAACCAGACGCCAGGGAGCTGAATCACTGAACACACATTACAGCACCATTCAACAAAAATATTTGAAAGAAATAACCGTTTTTATTCAGCAAGGACACATTAAATTGATCAATAGTGACAGTAAAGACATTTATAATGTTACAAAAGATTTCCAATTCAAATAAATGCTGTTCTTTTGAACTTTCTATTAGATAAAAAGGTTTCTTGTGCAGCAAATCAAACAAGCTAACAAAGGGACTAATAATAGCACACATCTGAATCTCAGACATTTGCTAGTGACTTATTCCAAATGGGTGAATCAAAGCCATGTTCTGCTGAGAGAGCCGGGCGTAAGCACTGTGGTTTACTCACATGGGTCTCGAGCGATGAAGTGCGCACCTAGAGCCGGGTGCAGGTTGGAAGGGTTTGGCGTGGCCATCAGTTTACTCTTAGCCATCTTAGTGTTGGCTTTAGCAAACTCCAGACGCAGCGTTTGAGGACTCTCTGGGTCAAAGCGGATGCCCTGAGAACAGATGAGATTAGAGTTGACTGAATACAGCCTAATTACACCTCAGTTTTCACAAATCAGTTGACACGTCCATATAACAGAACATCAGGTTTCCCTCTGCAGCACAAGTGCACTGATTCCCAGAGGATTCTACATCCAGCCAGAAACACATGACGTCATGGAACTTTTCTTAGGGACCAACACGACCAACAAGTGAAACTTCCCCCCCCCGTAGAGGAGAGCAGCATCTAAATCAGACTTTTAAAAGCAAAGTTTGGAGGACGTAAAGCACAGAGCCTAATAAATAATTAAAAGTTGCCATCGCTTCAGCTTACTGACAGACCAACGGTTACTTACATTCAACGCATTCTTGGCCGCTTCAGCCCCAGACCGGCTGTCAAACGTGACAAACCCCACCGGCTAGAGAATGGAAAGAAACCCATCAGATGGACAGACGCACAGACAGAGGGAGAGAGACAAAATTAGTTTTGCATTCAACACAAATGAAGTAGAAAACAAATCTCATTAAATGTTATTGTTATACTGTATTTCACCACAAAAAAAAAATTATATATATATAATTTTTTTTTTTATTTTTTTTATAGTTTTATAATATGTAATAATTTGAATATATTAAAATGGGAATTAAATTTAGGACCAAGATTTTTCATGAGAATTAAGCAGTCTCTCCTAAATTACATCATTTAAAAACCGACATGCATACAAATTTTGGGTACATTTCATGTCCATTGATGAGAAATTCTTCTAACAATTTTCTTCAGAAACATTTTATCCATTAAGAGAAAGCATACTATAATTTCACACCAATATTTTACACACCCTGTTTTTTAATTTGCTTGAAATTGTATGTAAGCTTGTTTCCACCATAAAATAAAAAAGGTAATTGCAAGTTTCTCACAATTCTGACTTTTTTTCTCAGAATTGCGAGATATAAAGTCAGAATTTCGTGTTATAATGTACAATTATGAGGGGAAAAAGACTGACATTTTTTCCTCGGAATTGCAAGTTTATATCTCACAATTCTGACTTTAAAACATGCAATTGCGAGTTATAAAGAAAAGAGTCAGAATTCGGAGTTTAATGCAATTCTGATTTTATAACTCCCAATTGCGGTCAGAATTGAAACCTTATCAAGCTTCCATAAAAATGCCCATGTCGCTGAAATTAGTTTTTTTCCAATGTCAGCTTTTTGAAGGGAGTGGGTCTTTGAGTTCAAAATCCATAAAAGTCAAGATTATGTATATTAAATTTCTACAATCTAAATACCTTAGAAAAATAGAGTGAGTTTAAATGTAATTCTTTTAAATAAGAAATACTCTTTTTATTAATGTCCACAAAAATTCTGTCAACTATGTTACAAACCTACGGAAAAGGATTAGGGCCAAGCAATAATAAAAAAATAAAACCATCTCGAGATTAAAGTTGTTAAATTTCGAGAAAAAAAGTCGAGATAAAATGTTGAGAATAAAGTCATTAAATGAGGAAAAAAGTCGTTCAATTACGAGAACAAATTCGTTAAATTATGAATTTGTTCTCATAATTTAACGACTTTTTCCCTCGTAATTTAACGAAATTTTTCCTCAATTTAACGAATTTGTTCTCATAATTTAATGACTTTTTTCTCGTAATTTAATGACTTTATTCGCATAATTTAATGACTATTCTCAACATTTTATCTCGACTTTTTTCTCGAAATTTAACGTCATTTTTCCTCAATTTAACGAATTTGTTAACGAGTTTATCCCAAAACCATGTGACAAGCATCATGTGATGCCATTTTCTTCTGCAGCAGATATTTTGAACACATTATGGTAAATATCCTCTAATTTCTTATTTGATCTCCAATGATCTATTGTCAATGAGTATATAATAATTATCATCAACTATATTGGGTACATTGTTATGGTTTGCATTATTTTTATGATCTTTCTCAAATAAAATAGAAAATAACATTTGGTTGGTCAGACAAGGCCTGCCATTGAATTAAGGCAAAATGGTCTATGTTACGGTCATTGTCAACCATGTTTTTGACTGATTTTTTTTTAAAACATTTTCAATATATAGACTGCTGCTTTTAATATCATTTCAGAGAATAGTTTACATCCTTTTAAAATAATCACTCGACGCATGACAGAATAATTGAATTATTGAGTCGCTTAAAGTGTAATACTCAAGTGTGCGTGTCGTGGCATACAGTTTGTCCGTAACAGTTGACAAATTCAACAGGGAAAACTTTTTTTGTGTGTAATATCAAAATGGTGTTTAATGATTAAGCTTTGCAACTAGCAGATACTGATAAAATATAAAGTGAAACCAACAGTTGTTTTGAGAAAGCATATTGTTTTTACACTTTTTTGCTGATGTGAATGTGGTACAGATGGAGGGATAGATATATTAATTTATATAAATATCAATTTCAAATGTATGATTTTATGTTTTACATTTCCCAGTCAGATTTATTGGGGGGGGGGGGGGGGGGGGGGGAATATGACATTGCTGGACATTTGTTAGATTAATCCATGCATATACCATTTTGAAATAAAATATTACATTTCCACCTCAATAATTGTTTCAACTTTACCTGTTTTGAGGTCAGTTTTATGAGAGATCCTTCATATCCCTGTTTGATAAAAGGACAGATTCATAATGAAAACAAATCAATTTTCTTAAAATCACAGCCAGAAAAAGGAGGACTAACAAAACTTCCAGCTTTTTTCCCTCTCAGGCGGACGTCTCTTACCTTGAAGGGTCTGAACAGCAGGTAAAGCTCACGTGGTTTGATGTCAACAGGCAGCCCGCTGACAAAGAGCGTTCGTACCTAGAAAAGGGAAATGCCTAAATGACATCAGCACAAAATGACCGACAGACACCAAAAAAGCCGTGACCTCTGAGCTATGAGTGCTGTACTTAGAAATGTGCACCTGAAAAGGAAAAAAATTAGAACTACCTTTGATTGTCTCTCTCCCTTCCTATTGTGTCAGAGTCTCCCCGTTTGTCTGCAGAATTTGCTATCAGAGACTGAATGTGTTCAGATCAAAATCATGAGATTGTGTTAGTTTAGTGAGCAGAAGTGTGTGCGTGGTGATCAAGTGTGTGTGACCCTAAGCATGGATGCAGAGACTTCTGCAGGGCACGGACAGCATTATTGCTCCAATGTGAGTGGAAGGTAGAAAATCTAATTTAACTCGGCAAATTAACAGGATGGATCAAATGATATTACAGTGAACAAAGAGAGCGCAAAGGGCAGTCAAATAAAGAAAATTCATTGAAGTATGAACACAGCAAACTCGACCTCAGAATTCCTAGAACACATTTTATCCAACAAATTAAGACCAAGTATCACAGATTCTGGAGTTACTCAACGAGCATTTAAAAACAGATGTAGCGACTCTCATACAGATCTACAGGGCAGAAGAGAAAGATTGGAGGAAGGACACAGTGTGCTATGACCTTTTACGGAAAAGACGGGAGAGAGAGCACTTTGGTTCAGGCTGACCCATCACATTCTCCAAACGCTACAGAGGTGAACAGCCATAATCTGAAAGACACTGGTTTTTGGGTCAGTCTCACAAAAACATGTCCAGGTCACATTTTACCACAGAACCAAAAGAAAATTAACATTTTTTTTTTTTATTGTTTAAATCTAAAAAGTCCAGTAAGGGTTTTCTCTTCTTTTCATTGTGACAATTTCCCCCACAAAAGTTTTGTAATTCCTATCATTTTCTATTTGGATACTATAATATACTATAATATACTATAATATAAAACTAAAGCAATACAAAAAAATAATTCCTGTGTTTTTTTTTTGTTTTTTTAGTCTTTTCTATCATTTTCTATTTATATAATATAATATAATATAATATAATATAATATAATATAATATAATATAATATAATATAATATAATATAATATAATATAATATAATATAATATAATATAATATAATATAATATAATATAATATAATATAATATTATAATACTACAGCAACAATACAAAATAAAAAATAATTCCCGTGTTTTTTTTTTGTTTGTTTGTTTTTGTTTTTTAGTAATTCCGATCATTTTTGATATGGATTCTTAATATATAATAATAATAATAATAATAATAATAATAATAAAATGTAATATAATACAAGTAAAAAAATTACAGCAACAATAAATAAAATTCCCGTTTTTTGTTTTTGTTTAAGTACTTTCAATCATTCGATAATATAACAATTATAATATAATACATTATATAATATAATAGTAACAAATAACAGCAACAATACAAATAACAAATAAAAATAATTCCCGTGTTTAACTAAATCCTTTAATAAATTTTCACTATGGATTCTCAAATTTTTTATATTATATAAATTAATACAACTTTAATATAACGGTAATAAAAAAAATTAAAAAACAACAGCACAAAAAATAATTCCTCTTTTTTAATTCCTATTATTCTCAGTGTGAATTGTGAGTAATTTGTCCTTTTATAATATTATTATAAATACAAATAATTAATAATAATAATAATAATAATAATAAATAAATAAATAAATAAATAATAATAATATTATTATTATTATTATTATTGGTCATTTCTATTATCCTCATTGCAGACACAATTTGTCCTGCATTGAAAAAATTATTTTCATGATGTTATAACATTTTTCTCTTTTGTAAAATCAACTTACATTATTAATGTAGCTCAGATAACATAATATTGAGTTTCCGTTGATTAAACCAATCACTTTCATTGTATTAACTCAAATTTTTAATGTAATGAACTCAATTTTAAGGCAATCAGGTAACTAAGTTAAACCATTTTTTTTTTTTTTTTACCAGTGTGTAGGGGTAAAAAAATAATTATGTAAAATCATGAAAATGTCACAATGCAAAGAAAGTAACGTACATTTTTAATTTTAATATTAATAAAAGTAAAATGTTAAAATAATTATATTTATATGACCCAGACATGTTCAGGAAGAAAGTCACCATTTTACCTGCACTAACAAAATATCAAAAACATTTTTTTTTTTTTTTTTTGGACAAGCACCATGACAATATCATGTTATGGACATGTCATATGATAGTACGTGGTATTTTTGGTACACCGATTGAGCACCATGGGACATAAAATACTGTATATGGTCCACCACTAAAACCTAAAAACAGTGTCAGATCATTAAAGTGCTAAAACAAAGGTTCAGATTTCTCTACACATTTCCACCAATACATCAGCCACTGGAAACCCATCATTTCCTGACCGGCTCAGAGGAGCGAGTGGTGGAACGGCTGCAGGCGAGAGCGCTCTCAGAGTTCAGGCTGATGTCAGTTTAAAAACCCTCAGCATAAACTTTGATTATCCTCAATGTTCCTGAAACATGAGCATCAGCGCTCAAGCGCTGCCAACAGCTGAGAGGGTAAATAAACAACAGGAATTTAATCAAAAAGGAATAAACACACTCCACAAACACAAATAACGGACAATGTGCCACTTAATAAGCAAAATAAACAGTTGATTTTGTTGGCGGTCAGAAAGATGACGCAGGACAGAAACAAAGGGCACATATGAAGGGGGGGGACGTGAACGGCTGAGGGAGGAAACCCCTGTCCTAATTATTGCAGGTTCAGGCTTGAACACAATGAACAATCTGAACACGCCACACCAAACGCACTGACCCAGCGCTGCCCAGTAACAATGACAGGACACAACTCCCACGCCAAACCCTGAACGAGAGTCCAGATTAGACTACAGGAGCCTTTACGCAACCATCCTCACAAACTTCCCACTTTAACATTAAGCTCAAGTCTGATATTTTCTGAAAGGGAGTGTTTTGCACTGTAACGTCTTGAGTAAACACACTAAACTGCAGGAAATGCCTCTACAGGAGGTCAGAGGTGACATCGAGACCGGACCCAAATACTCAAGAGTGTAGAAACTAGTTTAAAAATAAGATTCTATACAGGATGTGTGTGACACTGCACCACAAAACCAGTCATAAGTTGAACAGGTATATTGTATATATGTATAGCGATAGCCAACAATGGGTCAAAATTATCAATTTCTCTTTTATGCCAAAAATCTTTAGGAAATTAAGTAAAGATCATGTTACATGAAGATATTTTATATGCATTGTATGCAAGTGGATATGCATTGCTAAGGACTTCATTTGGACAACTTTAAAAGGTGATTTTCTCTTTATTTAGATTTTTTTTTTGCACCCTCAGATTCCAGATTTTCAAGTTGTATCTCGGCAAAATATTGTCCTAACAAGCCATATCAATGGAAAGCTTATTTATTAATCTTTCAGATGATGTATAAATCTCAATTTCAAAAAAATTGACCCTTATGACTGGTTTTGTGGTTCAGGGTCACATATAAGGCTTCAATAGAAATTGAGTTGTTTATTTCACTCAATTTACTGAAAGTGGTGCAACACATTTTAAATGTAAAGGCCAAAAGAAATACAAGTTGCAAAAAATAAATTAAATAAAATGGAAATGTAAATAAAATAAAAAATAATGCCTCCATTAAGGCAGATGACAGACTGGAAACAGATACCGAAAAAGGACAAGTTACAGATTAATAAAAAAAAAATATATTATATTTATATGCCTACTAAAAACAATGTTTACTTTATCAACGCAAATATCGGTTTATGAATAATTTCCATTAAAAATAAATAAAATTATATATATATATATATATATATATATATATATATATATATATATATATATATATATATATATATATATATATATATATATATATATATATATATATATATATATATATATATATATATATATATAGCGCCAAAAACTCACACTACACTGTACCAGCATAAATTACATTTAATCAAAATTACATTAAAAATACGTTTTTTTTTTTTTTTTTTACACAAGTTATCTCTTGCGGACTCACGTTCAGTACGTCAGTGTTTGCGCGTGTTTAATGAAACCATAAGAATGACTGGAGAAAAACAAAAGGGCAGAAACACTTGAACACCCACTGGAGTGTTTGCTTGTTAAATCTGGCTTTAAACTTTATCCACAGTCACACAAGAGAGTGTGTGTCTCATCAGGTGAGTCTCATATTTCAATGCCAACTTTAAGATTAATCATCAACAGACTCCGCATTCCTCTCAAACTTCTCCTCAGCAAACGCTTTTCCCTCAACCCGCAACAAACATGCATTTAAACAGCTGAACGCCTCTTAAAACACGAGTTTTAAACATGCCAAAAGAGTTTCCACCGCTGGCAGAAGCTTGAACTTCACCAAATGGAAGTTTAGGTTTACTAAAAGAGTTTATTTCTCTTACCTCCTCTTCTAATGAAACACTGGTGTTCGTCTCTGAATCTGACTTCAGACTC
>VTFQ01000015.1:28078934-28221434 GCA_036281575.1 Ancherythroculter nigrocauda
CATTTTTATTTATTAGATTGTTTATTTAAATTTAGTACTTAAATTAAATTAAATAGAAATGAGAGATGTTACCTTGACAACTAGCTAAAATAAAATGTTTTTATTTATTTAGTATTTTATTTTATTTCAGTTAATGTTTTTTATTTTTTATGGTTTTAGATTTAGTTAAAGGGGTGGTTCATTGTGATTTCATTTTTTTTAACTTTAGTTAGTGTGTAATGTTGCTGCTTGAGCATAAACAGTATCTGCAAAGTTACAGCGCTGAAAGTTCAATGCAAACGGAGATATTGTCTTTTAAAGTTATGGTAGTTTAATGCCAACAAAAACGACCGGTTTGGACTAAAACGAGCTTCTTCCCGTGTTGGTGACATCATAAACCCTGCAATTAACATAAACCCTGCCCACGGTTTGGCTTCACTAGCCAATTGGCTAAATTCTATTGCATACTTCTCCAACAAGCACCAACAAACTCTTATGTTCATAGGCAAACAGTTGTTCATGCTATAAATTAAAAGATACCTTTACAAAAATGCGACTACTCAGTCATGTATTCAGCTAGAGTAAAGCTTTAATCAGGATCTATATCAAAAGCTAACATAAACAGCAGTAACATTTACAAGTGACAGCATATCTAAACACAACAAACGAAATACTTACCATTCAGAAACGTACTTTAAAAGCCGTGCTTGCAGAGGTTCTGCTTGACCCTCTTCATGACTGCTATCCGGGTCTGATTCAGGCTCAATTTAATACGGCAATATAGACGCCATTATTTACATTTACACTGAAGCACATGTAACAACTAATGGTAAGGGGTGTGGTGTTTCCGGATGCTTCAGCAAATCAAAATATACTGGGCCAGCTAACCAATCTAAGACCATTGCTATTTCGGAGGGAGTGGCTTCATTGAAGCAGGAAGTCAAACCGGCTGTTCAAATGACAATGAAAACAGCGGTGTAGAATAAAGGTAAAATATATGAAAAAATACAGCGTTTTTTTAAAAACAAAGCATTAAGACATGTTAAACTGTGCCCCATAAACACAATCAAGCCTAGAAAAAAAACAGTGAACCACCCCTTTAAAGTCGCCATGACTTTAACTCTCAGGAGGAGAAACGGTTAGAGATTAAAAAGAAACTGAGGCTTTACCAAGCTCAATGGCTCTGGCTGAGCTGCAATATAAACAAAACGCTATTGGCTATTTTAAAAAGGGGGAGGAGCTGTTCGATATGTCCAGCCCTGTCTTCCTATTTCAGTGGAAATGACGACAACACACTGAATAATGCTGAGCGTTCCAAGACACTTCAGTGGGCCTTTAATGATAATAACCCTGTCAAACACGGCTTCTATCAACCAGTCCATGCCATCGTATCTCACCCTGATTTTATATCTTCCTGACGTGTTTTTTAAAATAAAAAAAAAATCATATAATTGGCTGTGGATCATCTAACCCTGCCTATTTCTCTGACCTTGTATATCTTTATAAACACAACATCTAAACCTGCTTACTGATCATTTACCTCTTTATATCTAACCAGGGCCATTGCTAAAATCCATAGGACCCAGGACTGCATTTTATGGATGGACCCACTCTACCTCAGGCCCAATGGATAGACGATACCACACAGAGGACCGTGGTGGGGCCGGGACAACATCGACGACAGTCCTGTATGTAACCCAACATCTTTCTTTACTATCTACTTTCTGTACTCCATAATTGAATGTTTTCCTAATTGTTATGAATTTACTGCAGGGTCTTATTATGAATGCTTATACAGTAGGGGTGTGTGTGTGTGTGTGTGTGTGAGTGTGAAATGCCACAGTTCCCTTGAATATAAAGTGAGACCGAATCAACTTCACACACATTTTATCTGGCTGAACTATTGCTCTGGGGTCTTTGGCCCCATGTTACATGTGATGTTAATACTGGATACAGGTTATACAAATTTAGTTTCTGATTAAATATTCCAAATTGCTTTTTATCTAAATATCCTATGAGGTCTGCAGAATATCACAGCTGTCCCATGTGACGTGCTCGGCTCGGTCTCGTGACGCTCTTGATTTCCCGCTCATGTTTTATTGTAAATGTGCTCGAGCATTAAAGCATTTAGGAGACAATAGTGTTAAAGCAGACAAACAAAAATAGAAGAACAAATTCATCAGGTTACACATCATTCTTTTCAAAGCTTTTTTAATATCTATATATTTAATTAATGCTCCTTCATTTATTGTATTTTCAGTGCCTTTTTGCTCAAAATCAAATAGATTTAAAATGACTTGAACTTCAAGACTTTCCTCTGATAATATACTGTAGCATTATGCCTGTAAATATTGTTCATTTAAATATTATAGTATGTACTTCTGTAAAAATCATAATAATTACAATTAAATAAATTAAAATAATTAGATTAGGTATTAAATTAAATAAAAATTACATCAACAATTATGTAATGGTACATGATAATATATAATACTATTAATCTGACTATATTACTATTATTATAATTCATGTTTTAATATATTTTTTAATATATATATTTTTAATAAATGTAATTGCACCTATTATATTATATTATATTATATTATATTATATTATATTTTTGTCTGTAAATATTGTAATATTAATTTTATTTAAATATTATAGTATGTACCTCTGTAAATATCAAAATAAGTAAAATTAAATAAATTAAAATAATAAGATTAGGTATTAAATTAAATAAAAATTGCATCAACAATTATGTAATGTTACATGATAAAATATAATAATATTAATCTGACTATATTACTATTATTATAAATCATATTTTAATATATATTTTAAAATATATATTTTTAATAAATAATTGTAATTATAACTATTATATTATATTATATTATATTATATTATATTATAATATATTATATTATATTATATTATATTATATTATATTATATTATATTATATTTTTGTCTGTAAATATTGTAATACTAATTTTATTTAAATATTATAGTATGTACTTCTGTAAATATCATAATAATTAAAATTAAAATGTAATAATTTGAAGAATAAGAGATTAGGTACTAAATTAAATAAAATTACATGAACAGTTATTTAATGGTGCATGATAATGTATAATAATATTAATCTGACTGTATTACTATTATTATAATTCATATATATATATATATATATATATATATATATATTAATAAATTATATTAAAATATATATTTTTAATAAATTATATTATATTATATTATTACATTTAATTGAATGTATTAATTGTTATTTTACCATTATTGGCCATTATTTTACTATTTTAAGGTCAGCTGGTTCTTTTTGAGCATCATATGATGTGTTTCTCTGAATGATAGAGGTGTTTTCACATTCTGATCTGTGATATCTGATCAATATCTACAGACTCATTGGTCAGAGGCCAGTATGTGTGTTTTAGTCTGTGATTCAACTACTATTTACACAAGCAGAGCTGAAGTCAGTTTCCGCCTAAGCTACCAATGTGTGTGTGTGTGTGTGACTGTGTGCGCAGGAATGACTGGTTTCCTGACTTTGTACTGGAACACAATTACTCTGAGACAAAAAAACCTGCTGCCAGGATCCTAAAAAGGTCTGAGGCCTTAACAATCATTTACCTGCTTACTGCTTAACTAAAGCAATCTCTGACCTTCCTAGTTCATATTTGAAGAGGAAAAGATGCCACAGTATCAGCTGTTTACACCTTCAATCACTGATATTCTGATTTAATTTTACTGTATTGACAATTGTTGTAGTATTACAGCTGTAGTGTAGGCTTATTTGTTTACAGTCCTTCCATGTACAGAACACCATTTCTGTAAAGACACGCATTTAAGAAATCGCGCAGTCCAGACAGCTTTGGGTTTAATAGTATTTATTTATTGCTTTATTTTTCCATTGTTAAGTTTAGCAAGTGCTGAATATTCATGAGCATTGCTAAAAGGGTTCTGAGCCACTAATTAACATGTGACTCATAAATGCACACTCATGTCCATTGAGAGTTTTTTTTTTTTTTTATGTAGAAAAGGTCTCTTTAAGATCTCATATTGTTGCAGAAGTGAAAGCAGTTTAAAAAATTTAATTTCTAAAAAATATATAAGTTTAAGTTTACTGTAAAACAATATAATTGAATTGAACATTTATATACAAATATATTGAACTAAACATTTAAATTTTATGCAAAATATATATTTTACAAAATAATTTAGACTCTAAAATGGCTAGAAAATCAAAGCCATATGTCTAAGCAAGTTGTGTTCCAAATTTGAAGTTGATATCAGAAGCATCAATTGGGTATAAATATTTTTATTGCAGGATGGATTAACGGATTTACATTACTATACTTAACATATAATTTGTAATTGTTTAATAAAAGAGAAAAGCAAGTAAATTCAAGCGATCTGGTTGTTATATTCGTGTCACGAGTTTAACGCCGCTGCGTTAAGTATTGTAGCCAATCACAGGCATTTCTGTTGAAAGTAATGACCAATCAGAGGTGTTTAAGTAACTGGAAGTGAGAATCCACTCAGTTTCTCTCAAAACGCTGAATGAGTTTATATGTTTAGTGCGAGTTTACTGAGTTTACTAAGTGCACAAATCCTCTCGGAAACATGATGTAAATAAAAGATTCATTTTGAAGCTTAGTCAAATTCATTGATTAAAACGTGAGTTTGCACTGAACTGCCTGACAGCTTCAGTGATTATAAAGGAAGAGTTTGTTTTATTTTTATGAAACATATACTTCACACTTCAGTACAAAAACTGACAAAAATAGATTTTTTAATGTTATAATAGTGATTTGATTCGCAATTTGAAGAAAAGTTTTTGTTTTTCATGAGACATATACTTCACACTTCAGTCCAAAAAGTGACAAAAATTGATTTTTTAATGTTATAATAGTGATTTGATTCACAATTTGAAGAAAAGTTTTTGTTTTTCATGAGACATATACTTCACACTTCAGTCCAAAAACTGACAAAAATTTATTTTTTAATGTTATAATAGTGATTTGATTCGCAATTTGAAGAAAAGTTTTTGTTTTTCATGAGGCATATACTTCACACTTCAGTCCAAAAACTGACAAAAAATAGATTTTTTAATGTTATAATAGTGATTTGATTCGCAATTTGAAGAAAAGTTTTTGTTTTTCATGAGACATATACTTCACACTTCAGTCCAAAAACTGACAAAAATTGATTTTTTAATGTTATAATAGTGATTTGATTCGCAATTTGAAGAAGTTTTTGTTTTTCATGAGACATATACTTCACACTTCAGTACAAAAACTGACAAAAATTGATTTTTTAATGTTATAATAGTGATTTGATTCACAATTTGAAGAAAAGTTTTTGTTTTTCATGAGACATATACTTCACACTTCAGTACAAAAACTGACAAAAATTGATTTTTTAATGTTATAATAGTGATTTGATTCACAATTTGAAGAAAAGTTTTTGTTTTTCATGAGACATACTTCACACTTCAGTACAAAAACTGACAAAAATTGATTTTTTAATGTTATAATAGTGATTTGATTCGCAATTTGAAGAAGTTTTTGTTTTTCATGAGACATATACTTCACACTTCAGTCCAAAAACTGACAAAAATTGATTTTTTAATGTTATAATAGTGATTTGATTCACAATTTGAAGAAAAGTTTTTGTTTTTCATGAAACATATACTTCACACTTCAGTCCAAAAACTGACAAAAATTGATTTTTTAATGTTATAATAGTGATTTGATTCACAATTTGAAGAAAAGTTTTAGTTTTTCATGAGACATATACTTCACACTTCAGTACAAAAACTGACAAAAATAGATTTTTTAATGTTATAATAGTGATTTGATTTGCAATTTGAAGAAAAGTTTTTGTTTTTCATGAGACATATACTTCACACTTCAGTCCAAAAAGTGACAAAAATTGATTTTTTAATGTTATAATAGTGATTTGATTCGCAATTTGAAGAAAAGTTTTTGTTTTTCATGAGACATATACTTCACACTTCAGTCCAAAAACTGACAAAAATTTATTTTTTAATGTTATAACAGTGATTTGATTTGCAATTTGAAGAAAAGTTTTTGTTTTTCATGAGACATATACTTCACACTTCAGTCCAAAAACTGACAAAAATTGATTTTTTAATGTTATAATAGTGATTTGAT
The DNA here is from genome assembly GCA_036281575.1 of Ancherythroculter nigrocauda. Classification (NCBI taxonomy): domain Eukaryota; kingdom Metazoa; phylum Chordata; class Actinopteri; order Cypriniformes; family Xenocyprididae; genus Ancherythroculter; species Ancherythroculter nigrocauda. Next base: position 28,085,110 of record VTFQ01000015.1, read on the forward strand.
TCACAATTTGAAGAAAAGTTTTTGTTTTTCATGAGACATATACTTCACACTTCAGTCCAAAAACTGACAAAAAATAGATTTTTTAATGTTATAACAGTGATTTGATTTGCAATTTGAAGAAAAGTTTTTGTTTTTCATGAGACATATACTTCACACTTCAGTCCAAAAACTGACAAAAATTGATTTTTTAATGTTATAATAGTGATTTGATTCGCAATTTGAAGAAAAGTTTTTGTTTTTCATGAGGCATATACTTCACACTTCAGTCCAAAAACTGACAAAAATGTATTTTTTAATGTTATAATAGTGATTTGATAATCTCTAAAAATAAATTCAAAAGCAAAATGTGTAAAAAAAAAAAAAAAACAATTTTAGGGAGTGGAAATGGCTAATGAGCCAATAAGTGGTCCTCTGCAGCCATCTACTGGTTATACTGTAATTTCATGTCTTTTAAATTGAATAGCTTCATAAAAGTGTTTGTATTTCACCAAGTGTTAGTTTTCCTACATTGTTGCTGAACTAAACTTTAAAATTTTCGAAGGATGAACAAAAACATTTTTGGACATCACATTAAAAATAACATTGAAATTGGATAATATTCAGACTTTTGAGCTTTGAAGTGCTGGAAAAAGTTGTGTGAAGAAAAGTCCTTCATTCTTATAACAATGGTCTTTAATTGTCTGGCTTATGATCAAAGCTATATGTGATTAATCTTTGGACGTACCACACACACACACTTGTCGTCACGTTGAAAGAGTAAGATTTGATGACGTAAACAGAGTTCGCCATACCTTGGCTTTTGGTGAATTGACGCCACTGGTTGATATCACAAAAATTAAGCGCGCTAAAAGTATTTAAAGTACCATTTTCATAGTAAAACAGTGAATTTTGAGATTTTAAGCTTTTTAATGAAATCATATGACCATTACTAAAAATATGATATATGTAAGAGGGGAAAAAGGCTGCAAAAAAGTGTGGCTACCAGGACACTAGCTATGTTTTCATCCAAAGTTGTGAATTTAAAAGTATAGTTCACCCAAAAATGAAAACTACCCCATAATTTACTCACCCTCAAGCCATCTGACTATCTTCTTTCAGATGAACACAATCAGAGATATATTAAAAAATATCCTGACTCTTCCAAGCTTTATAATGGGAGTGACTGGAGGATGAGTTTTTGAAGTCCAAAAAAAGTGTATCCATCCATCATAATTGTACTCCACGCAGCTCCAGGGGGTTAATAAAGGCACAAATCGATGCATTTCAAACTTTATAAATTAAAATAACGAGCTTCCGGTGAGACAGCCATATGCATTCGACTTGTGTCTCCAGAATGCAAGTTAACAGGCTAAAGAATGCTATAAAAATAGATAAGTCAAGTTTATTTTTTGTCATTTAATGCACCTTCATTTATTGTAATTTCAGTGCTGCTTTGCACAGATATAAATCAACTTGAACAACAACTTCCTCTAACATAGCATTTTGTCTGTAAATATTATAGTATGTACTTCTGTAAATATCGTGAGACTGAATACATTTTAAATATGTTTCAGCCACAAATTCTTAAAACTGTAGTTGTTTGGTTTGTGTTTAAGCTGAATCTCTCCTCAGATCAGTCTGCAAATGACTTTCTCGGTTAATCGAGATATCAGATAAACACTCTAATTAGCAGAGGGCATGATTTGGGCGTTTCTTTTACCCTGTAGTGTCCCAGCGGGGGTCTGCGTCTCTTTTGGAGACCACCCTGCCCCCTTCGAGATAAACACGTCTGCCACCGTCACCTCGCTATCAGACACGAGCGGTATAAATAACAACCCTTAACATTCTTCATCGCCATGGAGATAACAGCAAGAGGACCTAAATGAGAGCACTCACACCCCGTTAGTGTTTAGAGGAACTGCAGGGGTCACTCTGGGGGTCAGTAATAAAATTCAGAAGATGTAAAAGTTCATAAACAATCTGAGGGATTCTGGTTTTCTTAAGGAACAGCGAACGAGCGAAAGGAATAGAGCGTCGACTCGTGTTCTCCGCTATAAATCCGGTTTGTGTATAGCTCCGTTCCTCTGTTATGATCAAAATGACAGTATGCAGATCTCTACTGCACGAGAAGAGCTGCAAATCAGACACGTTTGTTTGACAGAGGCAGGCGAGATGTTCTCGCTCTGGGTCTGAGGTTTACACGTTCGCAGGGTTACGGCATTAATGCTTGGAAACAGGCAGAGCATCCATGCTATACGCTGAAAAAATATATTTTTTGATGTTGTAAATAAAACAAAGATTAGCTGAGATTTAAGTTTTTCTAAATTTCACATTTGATTTAATGTTTCTTGCTATTTCTTTGTAGTTGTATGTGAAATTCACTAGCAATTTCTGAGTGAAAATTGTTCCTGTTTTTTCAGTGTACCGTGGAGAGTTATCGGTGCCGAAAACATTCAAAACATTGTGAAGATGCATTATAAAACGTACAATAAAAAATTGTTTAGTCCAGGGTTATTACTGATAAAAATGGGTGGTGAAAATCAAGTTTTTAATGTTGTTCATATGTCTATGTGGTGTTTTTAACATGCTTTAAGACAAACCATGTGCTAATTTATATGTCAACACCATTGCTGAATATTTTCTGCAGTAAACCAAACAACGCGGTTTGAAATCGCTGGTGTTTCTGACGTCACAAACTACCTCGTAACCAATCACGTCAACATGCCAGTGGGCTTTCGCATATCATTAACAGCAAACTAGCAGAGGAGTCTCAAGAGAAGGTTATCCTGATATATTTTTCTGTTGATATGAAAAATCGGGTAGGTGTGTGTATGATGAATATTACGATGCTATGATGAACTATATGCCTTTCTCCACTGGCGTTCTGAGTTGTTCAAAGCGTTTCTAAGGATACTGATTGTTAGAAGGCAGCTGTCTGACTCGTGAATGTGAACATGGTTTGTGTAACATTAGCAATGCATTATAGCTGTTTGATAACATAGTCAAGCTAAAGGCTAATCATATTAATTACCGTTATGTGTCCAACGTTGTAAAAAGCAATACCACTGTGCAGCATTTACGTAAGTAAGTTGACCGGTTGGATCTCTGAGTTCGTGCGAGTGAGTGGAGGCGGGGCTAATTAGCATATTCATAGATCCATGCATGTTAAATAAAGCAAGGGTGTAGAGTTACATTCAAGCTATTTTAAGGCATTACGATTTTTTTTAACAGGAAAAAAGGTTTAAATGTGTAATTTTGGTGATCAAAGATGACTTTTAGGGGATAAAATTATTGACTACAGGGGGACTTTAACTAAAACTAAAATTATTAAAAACACGTATACAAGCTGAAATAAAATGAAATATAAATATTAGTTGAAAAACTTAAACTAAACAAAAATTCGAAATGTTGCATTGACAATAAACTGAAAAAATTTAAAGTTGAAAATTATTAACTGGAAATAAATCAAACTAAAACTGAAATAAAAATAAATTAAACGTGAAAAGAAATATTTAAAAAAATAACTAACAAAATGCACATAATGAAATTACTAAAAATATCAAAATATTAATAAAACTATAAAAGCTAAAATAACACTGGTTTGCTGTAAAGATCTTTTGCGACAACATCAGAGGACTATTTTTGGCTAATTAAAAGTTTAAAAAAAATAATAATTTCAGCTTGTCTTTCAGTTGTGAAAGTTTATTGGGTAAATGTAAGCAAATACTCTTTTAAGGGGCCGTTGACACAACCCCATTTTGAACTAAAAACGCAAAACGTTTACATGACAACAATGTTTTGGGGGCCTGGAAATGCAAGCTTTTGAAAACAAAATTTGTGAAAAAGGGTTGCATGCATATTAAATGTTCAGTCTATAGGCGCATAGTGTTTCTTTACAAAGTAATGTTGCCAGTTACTGGCCTGGCAGCAGAATACAGCGTTTTTAGTTGCTTTTGCGGATCTGTGTAAACGGGAATATAAGTTATCAATTTTTTTGTACATCGTTGTCATGTAAACATGCCCTAAATGCGGTCTCAAAACTTTCTTAACTTGTATTTAACTCATAATATGAAAATTTAAAATCTATCAAAGTAAATATTAACTCAGTTCAGCTGAAACTGTCATGTAGGGCTACAGACGGCTGATCTCAGATCAGCAGAGGGTCACTGAAACCAACTTTAATGTGCGCTGTGTCTCTCGGTGCTGTCAGCTGTGTTTGACGTACCACAGAGCTGCGTGTAAAATATTCAAAAGCTCTTATTGCAGTTTCGTGTCTGTCTGAAGATGGTGTCGAGATTCGGAAGTCCTAAATTTGTTCCTGGTATAAACCACATTTCCAAATTTATCAGGATGATTCACCTTGTCTGTCTGGAAATTAAATCAAGAGTATAACGTCATTGTGTTTTTGTTGTCATTGTGGTTATTTTAATTGTGTCAACACAAAATATTCAAATCATGTTGAATTTTAACATTACCAAAAGGTTTGCATCATATATATATATATATATATATATATATATTCATGATCATTTCCCAACCTCTCATTTAACAGGTTGTTTTTGTTACTGTACTTTTAAGATTGTGTATGTAGCCTAATCTGGTTTTCTGGCCTTACCTGCTCAGGCTGGTCTGTGCACAAGACCAAGCTACACCAGCTAAGACAAGGAAACTAGATTAGACTGGATTAAGATGGCTTTTTTAGACTGTTAAACACTATCTTTGTAATCACATAATAATCCTGTGATTTTCAGGTGTTTGTCTAAAGGGCTTTGGTCTCCCATGATGCTCAAAGAACAACTTCCACCAATGAAACCAGACAACAGTCATTCGTCTGTGACATACACACTTGGTAAGCCATTTTCTGTAACTCTCTCAGAGTTCAAAGTTTTATTCATCACATGCTTGTCTGGTGGCCCAACAGTGAGTGTTTTGTTGTGTAAGCTGTGCATTGGACAGTAAAAAAAGACAATATATTAAACATGACTATAAAAAAAGACAATAAACACACACAGAGGTCTCTTATAGGAAAGTCAAGCCATGTAAATGTAGTGTCTCTCTCTTTCTCTCACACACACACACGAAAAACAGACGTCGAGTATCTATTTAAGAAGTTTTGGAGTGACTGTAAACTGTTTCATGCCGTTGTATATACACTCTCGGTTCTCTCGGGTTTATAGAGGCTCGAAATTGGCTCCTTTTAAGGTGAATTCCCTGTTTGCTCTCTGCATTGAACGTCTGCTGCCAAGAGCTGTCGGGAGACCGTTCCAGTGAAGAGTCTCCCTGAGAGAGAGAGAGAGAGATACAATACAAGCCCTTGTGGACAACAGGAACTACTCTTAAGAAGGTAAAATCGAAAAATAAGGGGCCATTCACATATCGCGTCTTTTCCGCAAGCAAGTCAGTTATTTCAAATGTAGCCTCATAATGGAAGACCGTGAGGTGCGTCTTCCAAGTGCATCAAGATGAAAAATTCTCAACTTTTCGGAATGCCGCAAGCCCCCCGCAGGTCATGTGACAAGAACCAACCAATCAGCTTCGGCCTTTCCATAACAACATTGAAATCTCAGCCGAACAGATGATCATAGCTGTACAGTGTGGTTTTTATTTCTCATCTCCATAAAAAATATCTAGTAGTAAAGCTAATGCAAGGGCTAGAAATCAGTTAATCTTTGCTGATACTTCCTCATCATCGTGGAGAGTGCAGTTCATAGCAATGAAGTTAAATATAAAATGGATAAAATAGCTAAATATGAAATAGATTAATAATAATAATAGTAATAAATAATAATAAATATAACAATAATAATAACAATAATGATATATACATGGTCACACTTTAGATTAGGGTTCAATTCTCTCTATTAACTAACTATTAACTATGACTTTTGCCTAATAAACAGCCAAAATCCTAGTAATATGCAAGCTAATAAGCATATATATATATATATATATATATATATATATATATATATATTATGCCACACCTTCCTAATATTGTGTTGGTCCCCATTTTGCTGCCAAAACAGCTCTGACCCGTCGAGGCATGGACTCCTCTAGACCCCTGAAGGTGTGCTGTAGTATCTGACACCAAGATGTTAGCAGCAGATCCTTTAAGTCCTGTAAGTTGTGAGGTGGATCCTCCATGGATCAGACTTGTTTGTTCAGCACATCCCACAGATGCTCGATTGGATTGAGATCTGGGGAATTTGGAGGCCAAGTCAACACCTTAAACTCATTGTTGTGCTCCTCAAATCATTCCTGAACCATTTTTGCTCTGTGTCAGGAGCATTATCCTGCTGAAAGAGGCCACAGCCACCAGGGAATACCGTTTCCATGAAAGGATGTACATGGTCTGCAACAATGCTTAGGTAGGTGGTACGAATCAAAGTAACATCCACATGGATGGCAGGACCCAAGGTTTCCCAGAAGAACATTGCCAAAAGCATCACACTGTCTCTGTTGGCTTGTCTTCTTCCCATAGTGCATCCTGGTGTCATGTGTTCCCCAGGTAAGCGACGCACACGCACCCAAACATCCATGTAATGTAAAAGAAAATTCATCAGACCAGGCCACCTTCTTCCATTGCTCCATGGTCCAGTTCTGATGCTTCCAGTTCCTGACCACTGCAGACCGGGAACACCCCACAAGAGCTGCAGTTTTGGAGCTCATATTGAGATCTCTGACTTTTGATTGCAGACTTTGGTATCTTGGCTCTAGAGGAGACACATATGAGATTAGAAGGAACCGTGTCTCAGGAAAAGAAACCAAGACTCCTTATGCTCACATTCTCATTGCTGTACAGGAGGAACAGCTGTGATACTGAAGAGATCTACATAATCTGACAAGTGTCTCCTTTAGAGTTTCGGAAGATGCCAGCAATGGAAGAATAACGTCCATGTGAACTGTATATTTCTATATGCTGCATATGCTGTATCTCAACACTTGGCTTATTTGTTTCCATTTTGATTTTGGCAGAAACATCTGAGACAAAGTTGATGCTTAACCGGAACATAAATGAGATCTCTCTCCTCATTTCCTCCCAAAACACTCATAAATCTCTCTTTCCTCTGCTTTTCAGCACAACTAGATACAGAAGTTCATAGCTGTTGACACACATCAACTAAATAAACCAGCCCGCCGAGTGATTTCTCACCCAAATACGTGATATGTGAGTAAAAAGGCACAGATTTGCTGATTAGTAAAGCCTAAATATTTTTTACGACACCCATTGGCTTTCTTTTCCCATTGTTTAAGATGAGAAAGAGTGTTTTTTTATATCAAACATCCAAGAGCTCAAATGTAAACAAATGACTTTCAGAAGACCAAGGCCTTTTATGGAGTCCAGAGCAGCTGAGATAAATTAAACTGTCAGTGTTTATTTTCCAACAAATCAGCAGTTGAGCACTCCAGCCCTTTGTCAGCTGATAAAACACGCTGACGGAGGGCGAGAGACAAAACTAATATAAACCAATATAAAGACCAGAAAACCCAGACTTAAAAGGATAAACGGAAAAAAGATGGAAGTAGAAGTTTATTACGTAATCCTGTGTTATCGGGATGGAAGATCTGGGTCTTGTAAACCCGTGTGGTCAAGAAGCTTGAAAGTCTTTTATTAGCTCGAGGATTTTAAAGGTCTGTTTCTGTGCTAATAGATCCTCTTCGTCCTTTTAGGGAGGAGAGGCGCTCATGTACATCAAAGCATGAAGAACGAAGAGAAATATCAGTCCCAGCTATTGTTACATGCCGAGGATTGTGTCCGTACAGTGGTGAGTTCACTTCTGTGTGTGTGTTACTGATCATTTCTGTTTTTTTAATCCATAAAAGGCGGGTTGTCAGTTGTATTGTTGACTAGGGGCCGGAGCGACACTGGCCCCCTGAAGCGTCCACCTGATATAGCAGCGCAAGATCACAGACATGGACTTTCAGTCCAGTCCAAACTTAAACTTGTATACAGATTTTGATGGATGTCCCTGCTGAAAAGACCAGCATGTTTCCAAACTAACAGTAAGTTCAAGTAAGGTTCCCAGCAGGGTTGTGCACTATTCAGAGCTGAACTAAGAATGCATTTTAAAGGATTAGTTCACTTCAGAATGAAAATTTCCTGATGATTTACTCACCCCCATGTCATCCGAGATGTTCATGTCTTTCTTTATTCATTCCAAAAGAAATTAAGGTTTTTGAGGAAAACATTCCAGGATTTTTCTCCATATAGTGGATTTCAACAGGGTTCAATGGATTGAAGGTCCAAATTGCAGTTTCAGTGCAGCTTCAAAGGCTCTATAGAGGAATAAGGGTCTTAACTAGCGAAATAATCAGTCATTTTCTTAAAAAAAAAAAAATGTATATACTTTTAACCACAAATGCTTGTCTTGCACTAGCTTTGCGATGCGCATTACGTAATCACGTTGGAAAGGTCACATGACATAGGCGGAATTACCGCAGTAGGGCGATAAACTCCTTATTTTCTCCTCCAACTTCAAAATCATCAGACATCGTTGTTTTACCTTTTGTTGTAAAGGGCATTTGACTTAGTCTTTGCATGTTTGCTTTGTAAACACTGAATCGGTACTTCTGCCTACGTCACGTGACCTTTCCAGTGTGATTATGTAATGCGTGGCGGATCGCAGTGCAAGATAAGCATTTGTGGTTAAAAAGTATATACATATGTGGCGAGCAGGGCGGGCGAGAGTCGTGAGGGAACGGCGCGAGGCCGGTGACGCGAGAGTTAACGAGCTCCACCTGCGAGGTGCACCGGCCTTGAGTCTCTCACGGAGGAGCTCCGGGATAATAAAAGGAGGAGCGACGACAGTGAAGGACGAGAGAGGACCAGGCCTGGACTTTATTTTATGTTTTATTATGTTTGTGTGGCCCTCGCGGACGTCTGCCGGCATTACTTTCGTTTTTTTCTTTGTTTATTTTATTAAAGATTATTGTTTTAACGTTCGCCGTTTCCCGCCTCCTTCTTCCCGTACATACGAACTACGTTACAACTTTTTTTTTTTTTTTTAAAAGATCAATCGTTTCACTAGATAAGACTCTTATTCCTCATCTGGGATTGTGTAGAGTCCTTTGAAGCTGCACTGAAACTGCAATTTGGACCTTCAACCCCAGTGAAGTCTACTATATGGAGAAAAATCCTGGAATGTTTTCCTCAAAAACCTTAATTTCTTTTCGACTGAAGAAAGGGGTGAGTAAATTATCAGGAAATTTTAATTCTGATGTTCAAAATTAAATTGTATTAATTTCCCAGAATGCATCACTTGTATTGAATACCTTTTAAATTCAGTAAATTCCTCTTCCTGTCATTCCAACTCAATTTGCTGTGACGAGTGAAATGGAGCAAATTCTGAATTATGCACAACCCTGGTTCTTCCACCACTTCCACCTCTTATACTTGCTGCACAAGTCCTGAAAAGTGAAGCCAAAACATTTCAATTGCCCCCAGGTGGAAGGATGCAGAATAGGTCATAAACCCCACCCTCTCTATGTAATCTAATGGGATGTGAGATAAAATAAACAATCAAATGACACTTCAAATACAATTTTTTCAAAGATGGTTTCTGTCATTTTAGGTTGTCAAGTGTTCATTTTTTTTTAAATAAGTTTGGGCTTAGTTAGTTGATGCTATAAAAACGTGGGTGTGACGTCATGATTGACAAGCAGCTGAGATTGATAGCTTCTCTGAGTGAAGCAGTAACTGAGGTAATAAAAGGCTTTTTTTCTGGATCTTCAGGAGGAGATTGGAGCTTTAACTTTAATTTCTACATTTCCATAACTGATTATTTCATACTGACATAATGAGTTGTTCTGTACTAACTGATTCTGCAGGAGTGTGGGCGGGGCCTTAATAGCTCCACTTCACGCTCAAGTACTGCGCAGACTCAGGTTCAGAAGAGAGTGAAGGTGTGATTCGTCCATCTTTTTTACAGTCTATGCTTTTGACCAATGAATATGCATGACTTTTCCATGTCTTGTTTTTTGATCTCGGGATAATGATATTTGAAAAATGATTTGACAATGAAACGAAATAATTTAAATATCTAATGAAATAATTTAGCAGAACATAAGAAAACTACATTTAGTGTGCCAGTTACTTTTTAAGCATATGCATTCTCTGGGAATCAAAACCATAGCCTTTGCAATGCTAGTTTCTTTGCTCTACCAGTTTAGCTATAGTAACTCAATTAGCATGAATTTTTATGCTGGTCCAAAATGGTTTATGCTGGTTTGGTGCTGGTCCACCAACATGATCTTGGTAAAGCTGGCTTGACCAAGGAAATGTTTCTGCTTAAGCTTGGGCCACAAGCTTCAACAGTGACGTTTACCAGAACCAAACCAGCATAGAAATTCATGCTATTGTTTTCAGTAAAAATAGCTCTGGTCTTGCTCAATCTAAACTGCATTGATGCAAAATCTTGTCAATGTGGCTTCGGTGCGGAGCATCTGCGCAGGATTCTGTGATCGTTGCTCTGGTGGGGTGTGGCGGTAGAAAGGCTTTACGACAGCAGGCTTTTAGCAGCCCTCAAGAGGGACCATCTTCCGTCTCACTGCCTTTCCTTCCACACAGTCAAATCTTACAGTTCATTACCCAAACCGAGCTAAAAACGTCCTCGCGCTCGTGTTATGCCGGTCTGAGAGCGAACCAGAGAAAAGAAATGAAATGCACATCAAAGATACATGAGAACGGAGAATGGAGAGGAAAGCTGTCACTTTCAATTTTTAATTCATCATGTGTAATCAAATGTTCATATCACAAATCACAGCACACAAATGTGAAGGCAGAAAGCAGGGCCTTCACATATAATCAGATTAGTGATGAATCAATATGGTTTTTTTAATGACTGATTCCTAAATTTTATATATGAATCTCGAAAACACTGTAACCTCCTTGAGGGAGACCACCAGAGATGTCCATCAGACTCCCTTTAAAAAATAAAAATGGTCATCATTTACTCCCCTCATGTTGTTCCAAACCCACATGACTTACAATTACTATAAATTAGGCTTTCAGTCAGGACAAAAACAAAAATTCTTGAATAATATTGACCTCCAGTGAGATGTTAACTGCTGTGACTGAATCACTGAATCAGTGAGTTGAACTCTGTTGGATTCATGAACGAATCATGCAGACCGATTTTGTGAACCAGTTGAACCGTTTATTTTCAAAGACTTGATTCAGAAGACAATTGTGAGTTATTGTGAGTCAGAATTGCGTGATATAAAGTCAGAATTGCGTGATATAAAGTCAGAATTGCGAGATATAAAGTCAGAACTGCGTGATATAAAGTCAGAATTGCGAGATATAAGGTCAGAATTGCATGATATAAAGTCAGAATTGCGAGATTTAAAGTCAGAACTGCATGATATAAAGTCAGAACTGCGTGATATAAAGTCAGAACTGCATGATATAAAGTCAGAACTGCGTGATATAAAGTCAGAATTGCGAGATATAAAGTCAGAATTGCGAGATATAAAGTCAGAACTGCATGATATAAAGTCAGAACTGCATGATATAAAGTCAGAATTGCATGATATAAAGTCAGAACTGCATGATATAAAGTCAGAATTGCATGATATAAAGTCAGAACTGCATGATATAAAGTCAGAATTGCGAGATATAAAGTCAGAATTGCGAGATATAAAGTCAGAACTGCATGATATAAAGTCAGAATTGCGAGATATAAAGTCAGAATTGCGAGATATAAAGTCAGAACTGCATGATATAAAGTCAGAATTGCATGATATAAAGTCAGAACTGCATGATATAAAGTCAGAATTGCGAGATATAAAGTCAGAATTGCGAGATATAAAGTCAGAACTGCATGATATAAAGTCAGAATTGCGAGATATAAAGTCAGAATTGCGAGATATAAAGTCAGAACTGCATGATATAAAGTCAGAATTGCATGATATAAAGTCAGAACTGCATGATATAAAGTCAGAACTGCGTGATATAAAGTCAGAACTGCATGATATAAAGTCAGAATTGCGAGATATAAAGTCAGAACTGCATGATATAAAGTCAGAACTGCATGATATAAAGTCAGAATTGCGAGATATAAAGTCAGAATTGTGAGATATAAAGTCAGAAATGCATGATATAAAGTCAGAACTGCATGATATAAAGTCAGAACTGCATGATATAAAGTCAGAACTGCATGATATAAAGTCAGAATTGCGAGATATAAAGTCAGAACTGCATGATATAAAGTCAGAACTGCGTGATATAAAGTCAGAATTGCGAGATATAAAGTCAGAATTGCGAGATAAAGTCAGAATTGCGAGTTTTAAAGTCAGAAATGCATGATATAAAGTCAGAATTGCATGATATAAAGTCAGAATTGCATGATATAAAGTCAGAATTGCATGATATAAAGTCAGAATTGCGAGATATAAAGTCAGAACTGCATGATATAAAGTCAGAACTGCGTGATATAAAGTCAGAATTGCGAGATATAAAGTCAGAATTGCGAGATATAAAGTCAGAAATGCATGATATAAAGTCAGAATTGCATGATATAAAGTCAGAATTGCATGATATAAAGTCAGAAATGCATGATATAAAGTCAGAATTGCATGATATAAAGTCAGAATTGCATGATATAAAGTCAGAATTGCATGATATAAAGTCAGAATTGCATGATATAAAGTCAGAATTGCGAGATATAAAGTCAGAATTGCGAGATATAAAGTCAGAACTGCATGATATAAAGTCAGAACTGCATGATATAAAGTCAGAATTGCGAGATATAAAGTCAGAACTGCATGATATAAAGTCAGAATTGCAAGATATAAAGTCAGAATTGCGAGATATAAAGTCAGAAATGCATGATATAAAGTCAGAATTGCATGATATAAAGTCAGAATTGCATGATATAAAGTCAGAATTGCGAGATATAAAGTCAGAACTGCATGATATAAAGTCAGAACTGCATGATATAAAGTCAGAATTGCGAGATATAAAGTCAGAACTGCATGATATAAAGTCAGAACTGCGTGATATAAAGTCAGAATTGCGAGATATAAAGTCAGAAATGCATGATATAAAGTCAGAATTGCATGATATAAAGTCAGAATTGCATGATATAAAGTCAGAAATGCATGATATAAAGTCAGAATTGCATGATATAAAGTCAGAATTGCATGATATAAAGTCAGAATTGTGAGATATAAAGTCAGAATTGCGAGATATAAAGTCAGAATTGCGAGATATAAAGTCAGAACTGCATGATATAAAGTCAGAATTGCATGATATAAAGTCAGAATTGCACAAAATTCACAAAATGTATCATTTTGTGTTCTGCAGAAGAAATAGTCATAGGTTTGAAATGACATGAGGGTGATGATGACAAAGTTTTTAGGTGAACTATACGTATAAAAAAATTCAAAACAATCACAAAAATGCTAAATGCTAAAACACAGTACAATAATGTTGCCGTCCACTGATCTGAAAGCAGCCGGACACACACCTGCTTGAAGCTCTCGTGTTCATTGCGTCTCCTGCTGCTGCTGTCATACTAAATAAACCTCATTGTTCCCAGTCACAACATGCCTCCTGTCTGGCCTAGTGTGTGTTTTCCTGTGACCGACCCCTCCTGTTCCCCCCTGGACTCCATCACGTCGTCTGAGGCCTACCGTTCAGACAGAGCGGAGGCTGAACATGCTTTATTCATGCCCTCCAGCTCCGAGAAGCTCTAGCTGGGTTAAGACAAGCCTTCTCTCCCCTGAACCTTCATAAATGATGAGCACTAAAGTCAGCGCTGGTGTAGTCCTGCTGTTCCCAGCAGCACCACCGCAGGGACGCTAAATCATTCACAGCGCTGTGGCTTCGGAAAGAAAAGTTTCTGCTCGCTTGTGGTCTACGGTAAAGTAAAAGATGAAGTTGGCATGGCTAGTTTAATCCTAGCTGGTCTTAACTCAAGGCCGTCACTTTAATTCATGGGCCACCGGATGACATTCCTAATAGAAATGATCCTGATGTTGGATTGTGGAAAAATCTAGCCCATTGTCGAACAGGAAGTGTGAAGAGAAGAAAGACAGGAAGTGAGGTCATTGTACTCAGGGAAGCCTGGCCAAGGAATTATACACCTGAGCATAAAGAAAGAACGACTCCATTGTTCAGAAAAGAAGGAAAGACACGTTATGGATTTTCCTATTGAAGGACAACACCAAACATCTCCAACTCTACAAATAAAGCCTCTTTCACACATACAGTCTTTACTAAATTACCGTTACAATATCATGTGTAAACAGGACTTTTTCAAAAATACAGGTAAATCGGGTCTGGCAATTTACCGGCAGTGTTGGGTAATGCATTACAAGTAACTTGAGTTATGTAATCAGATTACTTTTTCAAGTAACTAGTAAAGTAACGTTCAATTTACAAATATGTAATGCAAGTTACTTTTTCACATTTATTGACTGACAGCTCTCCTGTCCTCAAAATGAATAAAAACAGTGAAATGCAATCTCAGAATTTTACACAAACCTGTAATAATTAATTATATTAAAGTACATAAATATACTTTATGTATTTAATCTCACTTTATTAACCAGTGTCTTTGCTGCTGACCTTCAATGATCTAATTCAACCATACTAATTATCAAAAATTACTTTAGATTCCTTCTCCTGTATCCTATTCTTCTTTAATCCAGAATGGCAGCTCAGCTGAAAGGTTTGTTTGAGCTGCGCCCTCTACTGTACAGGTGTAAATATGCATTTCCTTTATCCTGAGGCTTATTCATTTCACTTTTGGCCTTTACATTGGCCAAAAATTGAACTTTTTTGTTGTTGTTATTAAAAAACAAACAAGCAAGCCCAGCCCTGGAGAGAAAAAGTAACGCAAAAGTAATGTAACATATTACTTTTCATAAAAAGTAACTAAGTAATGCAATTAGTTACTTTTTTTAAGGGAGTAACGCAATATTGTAATGCATTACTTTTAAAAGTAACTTTCCCCAACACTGGTTGTGCTACTTCATATTATTGTGGAAACCATGTATACTGTTATCAAAATAAATGAAAAATACAACACTAAAAACTAAAATCAGTTGTTTTAAATGTTACCTAAAGTGAATTATGAAAAATGGATATTAATTTTGAAATTTGCTTAAGATACCATTTAAAAGTGTTATTAATTTATTAGTGTTTTTAAAGATTAAATGTAAGTGAGCATTTAGATCATCTAAATAGGGAAAATGAGCAGTTAACTGATAACATGATACCAATATATCATGCCTTTTCTTAGTATTTTCAGTAATCTTGTTTTGATTGATCAGGCTGTGTATCACACCTCTCTCTCTATCTTCCAGGTGATTCACTGCAGTCAGACTCCCAGGAGGTCAGGTGTCTGGACATGATGTCACACCACTAACATCATCTAGCTTCTGCTACCTGAAAGTGACAGCTCTTCACTTCTCCATGGTGAAAAGAAAGTCTATGTGGAAGGTATCAGATGTGAGTGCACTAAAGTACTGTACACCAAATTTCTAGTTTCCCTGCAGAAAAGACACTGCTGTTGTGTTTTGGCACGCAGCTTGGGATGCTGGTGAGATGAAGGCTTATTAGGCCCGAAACATACTCTATGAATGGATGTGAACACAACGCAAGCTTGATTTTTACATTGCGTTTCGAATAAATTGCATTCGTAATGTTTCGAAGGGTGCTTTTGCAGGTTAAACAAACATGATTATAGGTATGAAGGACCACAGTACTTAATTACGTATATAATTATGTAGCCATCAATAATTCTCAAGTAAGTAAACAATGTTTATGTGCTTGCATAACTAGCAACTCTGTCAGCCAGCTTCACAAGAAAGATTATGCTGTTTGACCAGCACTAATTAGCATGGACCAGCTCGGACCAGCATGGAAATTCATGATCTTTTCATGAGAGACATACAACGTGTCTTTCCATTGTTATTTTCAGCATTTTGGCGTTCTCTTTCTCTTTTCTTCAGAGAGAAGGTGCAGCAGGTACAAGTAGAGCTGCGGTTTCACCTAAAAGCAGAAAGAGCGTCCCAAAGGTCCCTCGACATCCCCCGCATGTCTCTTTTCTCTTCCCTCCTTCTCTCTCTCTTTCTTTCTCGCCTCAATGAAAACGTCCGATCACGTTAGCCTCATCGCAGTGCTAAAACGCTCTCTCCGCGCCCCCTCTGTCCTCTGCGCTGTTGCCGCCCTCATTTCCACCAAACAGAAACACTTTGAAATCGCTCAGAACAGGAAAGACCGCGGACATCGCTTCCTGCGCTGGGTTTGTGTTTGATAACACTCAAGACAACATAATGCCAATAATGACACAAAATTACTCCAGTGATTTTGTAATTAGCTCTTGGATCTGTTCACGTTACGGTCATGTTCTGTTCTCAAATCTTATCAGAGTTTTTCAGGGTATTTCCAAATGCAGAGCTGATTAATCAGCAGAGATTATCTATGTGCTAAACTCACATGTACAAGCACAAAGAAGCAGGAATTTGATATTCTGAGTTTATATACTGAGTTTAAAAGTCATAGCACAAAAATGTTTACAAATGACATTTGCGTCAAAATGATAATTGAGTCTTATATTTGTCTTTTTGTACATATCTAAATATTTTGTAAAAAAAAAAGTGATTCATGCACTTTAATAATAATAAAATATTTTTATAATAAAAATTTAATAATATTTATTAAAATAATATCAAACATTTTTATTCATTAAAAAATATAAAACTTAAAAATAATTAAAAATATAGCTACAGGAAGCAATTAAGAGGCCAAGCACAACAGAAGCAAACAAGGAAGCTAGCAGCAGACCAACAATGTCATAACAGACTATGAATTTCATGTTTTGTTCAATTATAACGCCACCAAGTGGCGCAGTCCCACTGCTTTTTTTGTGTGTCCTCAAAGTGCCCCCTTACATAAGCGTGTCAAATTTGGTGAAAATATCTAATTTCGTTTAGGATTTATAGACATTTATATGTATGAACACATAAAAAAAACCACCCACACCTGACTTTGATTGCATTTTTTTGCCACTTATTATCAAAATTTTGCTATTTGGCCATCTACTCAATGACCTATGTTTTCAATTTTCCTATGGTGGTTTCGTCTCGATTGGACTAATGGATTCTAAGATATTCGTGAATGTTGTTTAAATGCTAAATCACAACGTTGGAGTAACCTAGCACAAAACCTAGCATGTTTGATGCCGTTGGACTCGGCAAGCATTCAGGAGTCTAAAGAGATGACTCCCATGAATATAAGTCAATCACATCCAAAGTTGTAAGCATGTAAATCATTTTTTTACCACTAGGTGGTGTTGGTCCGAGACTTCTTAGACTCCTTCAGGGCATTGTGCTGATGACCCATACCGAGTTTCGTAGTGATACATCTTACTAGAAAATTCAAAATGGCAATGCACAAAATTGGATATCATTCGACTTGGCATGACGCCACAAATCTAACAAGACCATTTTTATGATTTCAGAACCATTCAGAAGTTATAAGCAGAAATAGCCATGTTTCGTATCTCCGGACCAGTAGGTGGCGCTGCGCCGAAACGCAGCATGTACCCTCAGGTCATGCTTGTGATGACATGGACCAAGTTTGGCTAAAGCGTTGAGGAGATAGAGCCTTATATCTATTTTCGCAAGCACTACATAAAATTAATTTGCATGTTTTTAGAAAACAGTTTTCACAAATCAACTTGAATTTCACAACTTTTTGTCGACATGGTCTGAAGATGATCTGGTTAAATTTTCGTGAAAATTTGAGCAAAAATCGTTTTTTTAGAAAATTAAAAATGGCGGGAAAATTTTCACGATGGAAAATTACATCACAGTCCATCGAATCGTGTTGGCCCAAGGAATCCGAGGAAAAAAGAAGTTTGTTTCTAACCCTTATGGTTCAAAAGTTATTAGCATAAACATGAGTGAAATTTTGGACAGCTGGTGGCGTTAGAGGCATTGATTTAGCGACTCAAAAATTGGTGTGGTTAATGTTTGGACTGACCTCTATAAGTGTGCCAAATGTCATAACTTTCCCACAAGCGGTTCTATGGGCTGCCATAGACTTCCAGAGCGGAAGAAGAAGAACGGCAAAGGATACAATGACATTAAAACAATGGCAGATAATTCTCAACTAAGTAAAGAGTGTTTCAAGTAATTTATTCAAGTAAACAGCCATTAATAAATCATTACATTGTACCACAGTTTTTAATTTGATTACATCATTCAACAGTGTGTTAAATAACTTCTCTAATTTTTCAAACATTTTTACATATTAACATTTTAATTCAATGAAATATTTGTATAAAATTAAATTAAATATTACAATTACTAATTAAATTAAAACAATGGCGTGTAGCCATCAAATAATTCTCAATAAAGTGAATCATTTCAATTAATTTATTCATGTAGTCATTTAATAAACAAAATAATTACCAAAGAACAGGCAATAAAATAAATTAAAAACAATAGAACAAACATACAAATTAAGTAAATAGTGCTTCAAGTATCTAACAGCAATATCAAGTAAAATATAAAAATAATGAAATGTACAAATAAAATTATTTTTTAATATTTTTATTTTTATAAAGTCCTTCTGTTAACAGGTTAAAACAATGAAAAAGTCCTGATTTTCTGTGCCTCCGGGAGATTACAGTAATTTTTGTAATAGGTGCACAGTATGTATATATATCAGACGGTATTTCACTAGGTGTTACGGTAGACAAACACAACTGCCAGTGAATGATACAGGAAATACAGCTTGTGTTCATTACAGTAAGTTTGTGCTGAAAGAATGACGTGGTTTTCTGATAGATCGCATGAGCTCAGAGAGATCTGGTGCTGCTCTAAAGTCAGAAAAAAACTTCTTTATACGTCTTAAGCTTTATAAATCACTTCTTTTGAGATGCCAAACATAAGAACAGCCTGTCCTGGACACAAGGTGTTTACATTCTGTTGGGCTCTCCTTTCACTCTCTCTCTTTTTCTTGCCTCCCTTTCTCCACCTCCCCCAACCGTCCCTCCCTCGCTCTGTGGAGGAGGACAGTCCACTGGAAGGAACGAGGGACTTGGCCCCAGACCAGAGCAGAAAGAGAGAAATACTGTTGCGTGAAAACTGACCGTGTGCATGTGCAGAACAAAAGAGGTCACATGACCAGCGGACTGAAGAAAACTGAGGCAATGATTGATTATGATCACACCTGGTGGAGAGAGAGGGAGTTTGTTTGAGCTGTAGATCCCACATGACGTAAGACGGAGAGAGTGGGTGTCTTGCTGCAACCAGGGGGTCAAGGGCAACATGTTCCCAACAAACACGGAGAGAAAACGATTAACAGGACTTTCACAGCAGGGGAGAAACATGGAGGGAGCTGAGGGGGTCTCTTGAGAACAAAAATAGCAGGAAAATGACCTTCTTCTTCACAGTGTCACTGAGAGCATCTCCAATGCTCCTAAATTTAGTTCGCTGAGAACTTTGGAGAGAGAAAAGAAAAACGTGGGAAATTCCATTCTTTCCTCATTTCTCTCTCTCTCTCTTAATTCATTTCAAACTAAAAATAATGCAGTGCAAAGTTTTAATTCAGCTTAGTAAGCTTTGACTAGAACTGTACATTTAAATTGTCAAAGCAATGCAAAAAATAACTAAAACACAACAAACCAACAGTTCAGTGTAAAACTTGAATCTGTTTTAGGGTCAGTGACGTTTTTTGGCCTTAATAATAATATTAAAAAAACAAAGATATGACATCCAAAATATGTAAGGTAGTACAACTAGATATGTTTTATTAAATCCAAAAGGTTTTAATTATATTTTGCTACATATAAAGGTATTTTAAAGATTTTGAAGAGTCAAAAGGTCATTCGGTTTAAAATGTACTAAATGTATATATTTTTTATTCTGGCATGATTTTATAACATCATATATCAACATAGTGCAAAATGGTATTAAAATTATGTGTAGAAGTCGTTGCTTTGCTATCAGAAAGAATGTCCATAAAAATTAATTTCATTGATGTCATTCGGAGTAACCAATATAAAGGCACCATTTTAGATCAAGTCATGTGGTCAATATCATGTGACAGGATGTGGCATCATTCAAAGGACCACATTGTCATGAAGCAAAGTAACTAACTCGCTCTTAAAGGATTAGTCCACTTTTAAATAAACTTTTCCTGATAATTTACTCACCCCCATGTCATCCAAGATGTTCATGTCTTTCTTTCTTCAGTCGAAAAGAAATTAAGGTTTTTGATGAAAACATTCCAGGATTATTCTCCTTATAGTGGACTTCAATGGGCACCAAACGATTGAAGGTCAAAATTACAGTTTCAGTGCAGCTTCAAAGAGCTTTAAACGATACCTATTCTACTTACGGAAAAAAACGAAACTGCCGCGTTCGCCTCGTAAGTAGAATAGGGAAGGCGTAGGACATACAGTGTAAGCTTTTTGAAGAATGCGGAAACCGGAAGTACGTTCAAGGCAATATTTTGTGTTTATAAAGCATATACAGTTGTGTTTTTTTTCGAAAATGACTGATCGTTTCGCTAGATAAGACCCTTATTCCTCGTCTGGTATCATTTAAACCCCTTTGAAGCTGCACTGAAACTGTAATTTTGACCTTCAACCGTTTGGAGTCCATTGAAGTCCACTATAAGGAGAATAATCCTGGAATGTTTTCATCAAAAACCTTAATTTCTTTTCGACTGATGAAAGAAAGACATGAACATCTTGGATGACATGGGGATGAGTAAATTATCAGGAAAATTTTATTTGAAGTCCACGTGAACCGGAAGTTGCAAACGTCTTTTCTCCAGTGTTGTGACGTATTTCCAAGTGAAACGGAATATTGAATAGAGGGCAGAGTTTTACTTTAGCGCTCCTCCTCTCCGTCTCTCGCTCATAGCAGACTAACGGTTTCAGAGGAGTGGTTTAAGCCATTTCAACCCAAGCCGTCAAACTGATGTCATTAGAGAAGGGGCACCGTTGCAGAGGGGAGGAGCATTTTCAGATTTTGATTAAATATTACGAAGCCAAATATTTTTTTTGTGTGGATTGACTTGCACGGATGAATTGTTCACCACAAAACTAGCAATTTGAGCTAACAAAATAAATAAGGTCAATTTTGATTTCATGTGTACTTTAAAAGTGAACTAATCCTTTAAAGGTGCTAAAGAGGATGTTTTGTTTTATACATTTTTGCAATATTACTTGAAACTGTCTTTACTAACTGATAAAAGACTATGTATTAGGTGCACTGAAAGGAATAATATTAATATACATCATCTGTGCACGAGGTAGGGCCTTAAAAACATCGTTTTCCAATACTCGTGCACGAGTTTTGGGAGGCGTTCCTTTGAAATGAGCTGTGAAGGAGGGGGGCTGTTCTTACGCATGCGCTCATTTCAAAAACTCAGTAACAGTCTTTGGATTCTCAGTCGACGAAAAAATCCTCTCTATCACCTTTAACTATAGAAATTAATGTTTTCACTTGCTCATACGCATGTCCCGAAACATAAGGTCATTCGGTACAACCGCTATAAAACATGGAAAATGTTGTAATATTTTAAAAACTTGTACTAAATATAAAATGTTTGATTGTCCTTTTGCTAACTAGCTAGATATCAGCCTGTTAGCTTTGTTTGAAAAGCCAGACTAAATAACTAAATTAAACTAAACAGTAATGCAGTATAAAACTTGATTTTGATTCGCTAAAACTTAGAAACTGTATTACCAAGCATTGCTAAAGTAAACTAATTCTGTATAAATTTAGAATTTGTATTGCCAAGTAAACTAAAAAATAAATAAATAAGTGAAACAAAATAACTGAAAATTGTTTAAGAAATGTATAATCAGGAAAAAGAGGCTAACATTAAACAGTTATGTAAGTAAAAGTCTCTCTCTCTGTCTTTCATGTTTTTCTCAATGTCTCTGTGCAGAAACCCTGTTCTGAGGTCAGTTTCCTGTTGTAACTCCAATGTCAGATTCATTTCTGCTCCAGCTCCCGCTTTCCCATGACCACATGACCACATGACTGACATCTCCACAACCTCCATAAGTCCCCAGTGAGGTTGAACCCACAGAGCCGGGACAGGAGGTGCTGCTTGGGTTCCACCCACAAATGTTCCGCCTTCCTCTGTGACCCGTTATTCCCGTTTACGGTGAACGGATCGACACTCACACAGCGTGGGAATCCCAAAATCTCAGGATAAATTTAGAGTCAGACAAAACAGTCCTAGAGCATGTTTTCCACCAGCTAACACTGTACGTACAATTAGTACAACTAGTCACTGGATTTGTGTCCTTTAATCTTTGAATATTCCAGACATGTTCTGGTCTCAAATCTTATCGGCGTTTTTAGGGTATTTCCAAATGCTTGAAGAGTTTGCAGTTAGTAGGAAGTAAACAAGATATCCTTGACCACACTTTTATATTCAGCTTTGTTATATTCCGATTTACCTGCCTCTAAAAACTGATAGTCATAAATCCAGATTTAAATCTTGTGAACACATATAATGTGGACGTAGAAGTGTGATGGAAAGCAGAACTAATGGCCTTTAACCTTTTCTTTACGTCTATGTGAGATTGAACTCCTTCCAGGGGTCGAAAAGTCAGGTGCCATGACCACAGACCTCGCACTAACCATCTACAAGCATAAAAAGACGTCAAGAGCTTTCTCAAAACGGCATGGATCCGTCACACAGCACTAGCTCTGATCAGATTAGCTGGCTTCTACACAACATTATTGAGTCAGGAAGTCAAGTTTACAAGTTCCCAGGCTGCTACAACAAACACTTCTGAAGAAGGGAAGTCATTGGATTTGTCAAAGTTTGCAGAGGCTAGGCTGTTCTGGGTGGTTTCTATGGTGTTGCTATGTGGTTTGAGACATTCTGAGTGCTTTGTTTTTGTTGAATTTGTTTTGGGTGCTTGTTAGATCATTGCTAGGTGGTTGCTCAGGTGTTCTAATTTGTTTTTAGTGGATTGCTATGCAATTCCAGGACATTCCTTTGTGTTTGCCAAAGTGGTTTTAGTCCATTGTAGTTGCTGGGTTGTTCTAGGTGCTTGCTAGGCCGTTGCCTGGTGGTTGCTAAGGTGTTCTAAATTGTTTACATTACTATGCAGTTGCCAATGCATTGTTAAGCTGTCTTGAGTAGTTTTTGCCTGTGAGGTTCCAGGGCTTCTTCTTACGGAAGTAAAGTCACTGGATTCGTCAAAGTTTGTGAGGTTTATGCTGCTGAATCTTTGTAAGTAGACCAGATATGTTGCATGGTTCCTGGCATTGGAGGGGCGGGTTTGTTGATAAAGAAAGTTTGAGCTTGATTTCGGGAAAAAACGTTTAATCTTTGCCTTATGTAAATACAAACTTATAGTACTGCTAACATCCTCAGATTACAGTCTCCGTTTCTCCGGGTGTGTTTCTTTTTGGAGCTTTGAAGAGTCTCTTTAAGATAAGATATCTCAGTGTAGGACTCTCTTTTCCAATCGTGAGCCGCCTTTAACTATTTATAAACTCTAAGAAATGGAAATACTCACTTTCTCCTATCACTAATGTGTAGAGGTGTAAAGAGTACCTGAAAACCATACTTGAGTAAAAGTACAGAAACGGCAAAAAAAGAGTCCATTACAAAGTCACCAATTCCAGTACCACTTGAGCAAAAGTCCTAAAGTATCTGAATTTAAAAGTACTTAAAGGGTTAGTTCACCCAAAAATTAAATTTCTGTCATTAATCACTCACCCTCATGTCGTTTCACACCTTCTTCATCTTCAGAACACAAATTAAGATATTGTTGATGAAACTCCTCCATAGACAGCAATTTAACCACCACTTTCAAGGTCCAGAAAGGTACTAAAGATATTGTTAAAACAGTTGACGTGACTGCAGTGGTTCAAACTTAATGTTATGAAGCGATGAGAATACATTTTGTGTGCAAAAACAAAACATACGATGTTCACGTCCAGCACTTCCAGGTTCTACGTCAGAATGCTGACTTATTATTGGCCGGCTCCTGCGTCAGCATCACACGCATGCATCTTGCTGATCACGTGATCAGCTTTGGCCAATAATGAGCCGACAGTTGGACGTAGAACCTAAGTTAAGCTCAAAAAGGCCACAAGTAAACCAATATCCTTCAAAAAAAGTCTCTTCAATATAACAGATAAATAAAATAATGTTAAGTAAAATTAAATAGTCAAAGCCTCTTGCCCTGCACTGGTTTCGGCTGTAGCCATGTCCTCATCTCATATATATATAATACCTGCGATTCAACAACTACCCGCTAATGGACTCGCATTCACGTAAAGTAGCCTTGTTGACAAGTTTGGGTGAGTAAAGTACATTCAATGCCCTGTAAATGGCGATATCACTTCTTTTATAGCAGAAATAAACTGCTGCAGAAAAAGTTAGGTGCCATGCAAAATATAACGAGTAACTGCATTACTCATCACTAATGTATCAGAGTAAAGAGTCCATCCATCCATCTTCCTAGCGTTATTCCCTGTCATTTGTAGGGTCAGCTTCACGCGCACATTTGATTTGGCACAGTTTTGGTTTTACGCCGGATGCCCTTCCTGACACAAGGACACATTTACATTCACACAACAATTTGGCACGTACTATCCACCTAATGCCGAGTTCACACTGCACGATTTTAGGCCCGATTTTCACTCGCTGACAGATTTTGCGAAATTCCCAACAAATGCCCAAAATCGGAAAGCAAATCGGTGCTTGTTCATGTGAGAGATAATCATCACGCGGTGTGCAAAGACGAGATCTGAGAGAATCGACGATGCATCGCTGACGCCTGTGAGATATTTGGTATGTTAAATATCTAAAAAAATTTAAAAAATAAGGACGTAAGGAGTACATATATTTAATCAAAAATGTAGTCAAGTAGAGAGTAAAAGTTGCTTTAATACTCAGTCAAAGTTTAAAGTAGCCAAAAAGATACTTAAGTACAGTAACTAATTACATTTACTCAAATACTTCACACCACTGCTAATGTGAGGTAATATCACCTGACTCTTTCATCAGGGACAGTTGGATCGGACCTCAGGAGACGTTAAAACTTCCTGCTCTCCCGATCGACACGAGAGGTCATTTGCGAGCGCCAGAAGATCATCAATCAGAGATGTGAAACCATAACACATGCCATCTCTGTTTATATCTCTCTGTCTCTCTCGCGCTCTTCTCTCCGTCATCTGGATTACGTCTATGAGCTGCCAGTGATAAACCACAGGCCCACCTGAAAATCTCCCCAGCCCTAAACAACTCTCTCCTCTACTCTCTGCATGTTTAGATAACCCCCCGGTCTGAGTTTCCAAACTATTCAGTGTGTGTGAAATTGCAACAAAAACACAATGAAACTATATAATTGGCTACAATATCTGATGCAACTCAATCGTTCGTCACAGCACCGAAATCCCATCTGTTAAAAGAAAACAGAAGGTTACACAACTACTAAAACACATGCTATGTGGTGGCTAAGACATTTTTAACATGTTGTTATGCAGTCGCAGTCTGTGTGGTTGCTAATATGTTCTGCGTGTTTTTAGTGCAGTGCTATGCAGTTGCCAGGGCATTGTTTTGCCTTTGCCAAGGTGTTATAGGTGGCTTTAGCACATTGGTAGTTGCTTGTTTTCTGGAAAAGGACCTCATCCCAAAGCTCAAATTAATAGCACACCTTTGAGATATCATTCATGTCCATAGCACAAACAGTGATGAGTAAGTTAAATACCAAATTTAAAGTCAGTAATTTTTATCCCTTAAAACTTATCTTTTATGACATAATGACATATTTCATGCCTTAAAATAGCTTGAATGTAACTCTACACCCTTGCTTCATTTAGTATACGCGTATCCATGTATATGCAAATTAGCCCCGCCTCCACTCGCTCTCACAAGCTCAGAGATCCACTCGGTCAACTTTACTGTAGCTACATAAAAGCAAGGAAATACTGGCTTAATTCAGTTTAAACCAGAAACTGATTCAGAAAAAGTGAAATATACAGGGTCATCTACAAAGTCGATGTATCAGAATGGTAATGTGTTTTATGTATCGCTCTCAGATACATAACGTAGTTAGTTAATATGATTAGCCTTTAGCTTGACTACGTTATCAAACAGCTAATAATGCATTGCTAATGTTACACAAACCATGTTCACATTCACGAATCAGACAGCTGCCTTCTAACAATCAGTATCCTTAGAAACTCTTTGAACAACTCATAACGCCAGTGGAGAAAGGCATATAGTTCATCATAGCATCGTAATATACATCATACACCCGCCATATTGCTAAATCTACCCGATTTTTCATATCAACAGAAAAATATAACGGGATAACCTGGCTTCTCTTGAGACTCCCCTGCTTCAGAGTGGTAATAGTTAATGATATGCTAAAGCCCGCCTCTACATTGACGTGATTGGTTACAAGGTAGTTTATGACGTAAGGAACGCCGATGATTTCAAAACGTGTTTTTGAGACTGTGGATCACTGCCGTTTTTCAAGAAGAAATACTCAGCAATGGTGTTTGCACATGGTTTGTCTTAAAGCATATTAAAAAACACCACATTGACATATAAACACCATTAAAAACTTGATTTTCACAACAGGGGGTTTGTTCAGATAACTAGCACTATGACTTTGAGCAATAATACTAGTAATGTTTACCTAAGGAAGTAGCACTTATGAAATTATTTTCACATTAAATTTCTTTCAGGGTTCATAGAAAGTGCACACACAAACGTGCACATGACCTCAGCTCTGAAATAGCACCATCTATGGGTCTGAAGCAGCAGACGGGGCAGGAGATCTGATCTGGGGTCAGATTTTCCCGTCGTACACTAATGACTGACTCATGAGAATGAAACTTTCTCTCTCTCTCTCTCTCTTTTAGTTTTTCATCATGTGGTCTATCTCTTTGTGTTGCTCTCAGCTGCAGTGGGTGGAACTAATCTCATTAAATATGAAAGAACTTCCAGTGAATTGGGGAAAGAAAGAGGGAGTGAGAAAAAGAGGAGAGGAGAGGCCACTGAAGGTTGGTGTGTATGTGTGTGTAAATGGTTATGCAGCTCATAAATCTCAACACGCTTCTCAGGAGAGTTGCGTGAACTTTGAATAAGTTTGACGTAATTGTGTCGCACTGTGTTTTTGCTGTTTGGAGGCGTGACTCAGATGACGGACATCTCATTGGACAAATAAGAACTCGAAATCTGATTTATACTTTTTAATCAACAGGAAATACCTGCTGATTCTCTCTGGTGTGTTTATGGAGAGTCTTTAAAGTAGAAGAAGAAATATAAGGAAAAAAGCATGGTCTGGTGAACTGGGATATTTAAAGGGGAATGAAATACATGATTTTCCTTGATCTTTTGAAATGTACCATGTAGATTTACTCAACCTGACTGTGATTAAACTGTTGGATGTTGCTCAAATTGCTAACTCTTATTGAAAATAATTAATTCCTAATCATTTTATCTTTTAAAATTATTATTTAAGTATTTTACTTATTTAAAGGCACAATATGTAAGATTTTTAGATTAAAATATCCAAAAACCACTAGAACAATGTTATATATTTTGTTAGCTTGTGTACTTAATGTTTAAATCCAGAGAAATCAGACATTTTAACCAGGACACAGCACGGACCATGTAATTTTCTTGATTTACCATGAGTACCATGTTTTTACCATGCCTCAGAGACAACACTAGTCAAGTGGCTAACATAGCATAATCAGAGAGAGCTTTTTCCATCATACAATATATTTTTTAATTAATTGCATGTCATTTAGCAACACAAGTCGTCTAGTTTTTATTAATACGACATTCTAATATCGAGCTAGATTACTGCAAAGTGCAACAAGTCTTTTATACCAGACAGCGAGCGAACGCACAGAGTAATGTTATAACACACTTTCAACACACTTAGTATGATTGTTTTAACCATGTAAAACAGTCCTGCGTTACCTCACAAACGCAACAAAAAGAGCAGAAGCGGCCGACTGCAGCATAAGCATAATAAAAGCTCAGCTGGACTCCCGCGGCTCTCGGCCCCACCCTGCTTCATACACAGTATTATCCATGAACATGATTTCTGCCCGAGTCCGTCAGATTGCTTTCCATTGGCTGTGGAGATGAAGACGACAACTCCCATGATTCCACGCACATTCACAGCATCATCAAGCTACGCATTTGTTTTGAATAAGCGTCCTCTAGAGGTGAAAACTACATATTGTGCCTTTAAGTATTTTTTTCTTTCGAATAACACCAATACACCAATGATTTATGAAAAATTAGATCAGGAACATGTACTAATACTACCGTTTAAAAGTTTGAGGTCAGTATGATTTTTTTTTTAAACGAAATTAATACTTTTATTCAGGAAGATGCATTAAATTGATCAAAAGTGAGCAAATCTGTTCATCAAAGAATCCTGAGGAAAAACTGTATCACGTTTTCCACAAACTTTTGAACAACAAATGTACATAGGATATGTTTTTGATTTCATGTAGGGTTAGAGAGAGGGAAAAAAAGAGTAATGTAAATGTAAATTACATCTGTTTTTGGTTGCATGAAACGACTAAGATTATAAGAGGACTTCATGGAAGTGTAGAATATGATTACTTTGAAGAAAACACACACAAAACGATACCTACTCAAGTCAGAGAACATCTAATTCAACTAAAATAATAAGAAACACAATGTTGCTATGGTTTCTAAGAGTATTCTGCCCAAATCAACCAACATAAACTTTCATATCACTCAAACAAACACATCAGAACACCACAAATTCCACAGTCATTGCAGAAGTGCAGTTATTTACCCATATGATATAAATCTGAAAACATTGGGCACCAATTATAACACACAGAGGCAGATTACATCAGGAAAATGGAAATTAGCCGTATATGGACTCAATGACCAGGATGAGGAAGTTGAATCATGGAAATTTGAATACATCATTTTACTTGGGTTGGCAAGAGAGGTTCTTACCTAACACCAGAGGAATGCAGAGAGAGAGAGAGAGAGAGGCTAGTGACTGTAGCGTTTAGTCTGTCTATTACTCTGAAGCATTTGCAACTGCAAAATCTGTGACCTTTCTCCTGTACAGACAGATTTGTTTGACCTCTAGGGCTCCTGAGATGCTAATGTTTGTCTCGTAGTTACGTTTACATAGGAAATACAGCACAGTAACAAACACAAATGAAACATCCTGTGAGTTTTTGTTGTTGCTGGCCTTACATCAGGTGGCAAAACCATATAAGAATACCAAGCCCAAAATAACATGGTACTTTTTGTAAGGGCAGCGTACTTGCTCTAAAAGTCAGAAAACTCTTCCATCATGATGAATTTTAGATCTTTATTGTGTTTTAATGCATATCAGAGATGGAGCCTTGTATGTGTGGTTATCCTACAGGTCTCCCAGGCTTCAGTTCGGATAAGAGCCATTCCATTGAGCTCCACTTAACAGGTTAAATATTTCATGTGCGCACCGAACTGCCACTTTGAGTTCAGAGATAAAGACGAGCAGCAGACGCCTGCAGCTCCCTAAACTCCACAGAGCCTGCAATCATTCAACAACTCTATTTCTATACTTTCTTTCTTACATGTTTTTCCCCTGAACACACTCAAAGCTCAGGACTGAAAGTTTCCCCAGGAGCGAGAAACGAACATCATTGTGCCCTGGAGTAAGACGCTTAACCTCAGGTTCCTCCAGTGGGATTGTGTTTTAGATAAACGTATCTGCTAAATGACAACATCCTAATTGTGACTGTCAATTTTTTAATTATTTTGTGTGTGTTGTTTTGCATCACAAAAAAAAAAAAATAATAATCCATATTTTCGCACCAAAAACAGTCATAATTTAGTTTTTCATTTTTCACTGTTCTTTTTTGAGTAAATTTGCCCAAAAACTGTTAATATTTTATTAAACTAAAAGGAATATATTAAAGGCACAATATGTAAGATTTTTTGATTGAAATATTTAGAAACCACTAGAACAATGTTATATATTTTGTGTACATTATCTCAAATGTTTCCAATGTTTAAATCCAGAGAAATCTATGGAAGCTTGTTTCTGCCATAAAATAAAAAATAAAAAAGGTAATTGCGACTTTTTATCTCACGATTCTGATTTTTTTTCTCAGAATTGCATGATATAAACACAATTGCGAATTATAAAGTCAGAATTGTGTGATATAAAGTCAAAATTGCAAGTTATAAAGTGAGAATTGCATGATATAAAGTCAGAATTGCGTGATATAAAGTCAGAATTGCACGATTTTAAAGTCAGAATTGCATGATATAAAGTCAGAATTGCGAGTTAAAGTCAGAATTGCACGATTTTAAAGTCAGAATTGCATGATATAAAGTCAGAATTGCATGATATAAAGTCAGAATTGCGTGATATAAAGTCAGAATTGCGCGATATAAAGTCAGAGTTGCGTGATTTAAAGTCAGAATTGCGTGATATAAAGTCAGAATTGCGAGTTAAAGTCAGAATTACGTGATATAAAGTCAGAATTGC
Source organism: Ancherythroculter nigrocauda (assembly GCA_036281575.1). NCBI lineage: Eukaryota > Metazoa > Chordata > Actinopteri > Cypriniformes > Xenocyprididae > Ancherythroculter > Ancherythroculter nigrocauda. The sequence goes on from VTFQ01000015.1 coordinate 28,115,598, forward strand.
GTGATATAAAGTCAGAATTGCGAGATATAAAGTCAGAATTGTGTGATATTAAGTCAGAATTGCGAGATATAAAGTCAGAATTGTGTGATATAAAGTCAAAATTGCACGATTTAAAGTCAGAATTGCGAGATATAAAGTCAGAATTGTGTGATATTAAGTCAGAATTGCATGATATAAAGTCAAAATTGCATGATATAAAGTCAGAATTTGGGTGATATAAAGTCAGAATTGCGAGATATAAAGTCAGAATTGCGAGATATAAAGTCAGAATTTGGGTGATATAAAGTCAGAATTGCGAGATATAAAGTCAGAATTGCGTGATATAAAGTCAGAATTGTGAGATATAAAGTCAGAATTGTGAGATATAAAGTCAGAATTGCGAGATATAAAGTCAGAATTGAGTGATATAAAGTCAGAATTGCATGATATAAAGTCAGAATTGCGTGATATAAAGTCAGAATTGCGTGATATAAAGTCAGAATTGTGTGATATAAAGTCAGAATTGCACGATTTAAAGTCAGAATTGCGAGATATAGTCAGAATTGTGTGATATAAAGTCAGAATTGCACGATTTAAAGTCAGAATTGCATGATATAAAGTCAGAATTGCATGAAATAAAATCAGAATTACATGATATAAACTCGCAATTGCGAGAAAAATGTCAGAATTTTATCTCGCAATTCTGACTTTATGTCACAAAATTCTGAGATAAAAAGTCAGAATAGTGAAATAAAAAGTCGCAATTACCTTTTTTTTTTTAATTTATTTAGTGGCGGAAACAAGCTTCCATAGAAATCAGCTATTTTAACCAGAGTAACGGCCCGTGTCGTTGCTTCACCTGTCAGTGACATCATATCCGTGCTACTCTTGATTTCCGGTTCTACTTCCTTAGAATCCATGGAAACAACACAGGCGCTTTTAATATATTGTGTTTTATTAGACAGGTTAGCAACTGTTTGGATACCTTTATCGACAGAAAACAAATCAGTGTTATATATTATATATTATGTAACATTATAGCTTAACTTTCAACATTAGAATGAAATAAAATAATGTGAATTTAATTGATCAAACATAACTGTAACAAAGTTCAAGTTCAGGGAGGAAGGGCGTGGGAACCGGCAAAAGTTAAACGCAACTTTAATCCTAAAATAAACATAAACAACAAAATGAAAGGAGCGGCAGTGGCCGACTGCGGCATATAAGCATAATGAAAACGGCAACATAAAATGTCCCAGGCCTGGTCCTCTCTCGCCCTTCACTGTCGTCATTCCTTCTTATATCCTTCTGGAGCTCCTCCATGGAACTCGAGGCTGATGTGTCGCAAAGTTTTCTCTCATTAACATTCATTCCACTGGCCTCGTTCCACTCATCCCGCCATGCTTTATATCACAGTAATGTTAATAAAACGCTCATCAACGAACATGATTTCATGCCTGAGTCACATCGGATTGCTTTCCATTGGCTTTGGAGGCAAAGATGACACCTCCCATGATTCCACGCTCATTCGTGGTGTCAACAAGCTGCACCTTTGTTATCGTTCTGAATAAGTGACCTCTAGTGGTGAAGCTTACATACCGTGCCTTTAAATCTGCAAAGTGGCAGGTTCTACACACAGCCCGAAACAACACAAGGATTGACTGACTTTGTACACATTGTTCTATTAAATCATTAGTTTTTCTGGTGTTGAATTATGCAAAAAAAAGAAAAGAAAAGAAAAGAAAAAAGGGTGTGAATCTTTTTTTTCAGCATTTGACTAAAAGTTTTCTTTCGGTTTTGTTGTGACCTTAGGTTGAGGCAATGCGAGGCATTGTGTGATGCTGGACAGATTTCGTGCTTATATCATGATGCAATCCTTTAAGAAAAGAAAACTCCTCCACGCTGGGATAACTAGCACTTTCCCGGCTGGAATTCCACTCGTTATTCATCAACTGCGCCACATTCCAGTGCAGTGACATCATAATGAAAGGCTCCTCTACAAATCTAATTCCTGCAGCATAAACTCTCCTTTCCTCTGATCAGTAAAGGTATGTTCATCAAGAGACAGAGAAAGGAGGAGGAGGACGAAAGATCTGACTGGATGCATTTTCCACATGAAATCTGATAATTTCCAAAATTCACACAGTGCTCAGGTTTGTGCCATCTGAATTGAACAATAAAACTATTTATTTATACATCAGTCAGAAAATGAACAAACATATAAAAAGCTATTGTCAACATGTAATGGCTGAAATAACTACTAAAATATTTTCTCAGAAATGATACTTTGCCAAGAGGTCAAAATGGCTGAGTAGCCATTAGTGCTTCCTTTGTTTTGAAATGGATCCATGTTAGGTCTTCCTCTCTGAATCTCTGCAGGTTTGAAAGTTTTACTTTCCCTCTCTCACATAATGGAAGAATTTAGAGGATTTTGCGTATTTCTGGCACAGGTGAGGTCCTGTCATGAAGCCTTTGGATCATTTAATAACGTTAATATTTCTGGCTTTCTCTTTCTCAGATCTGCTAATACATCCAAACAGGTTTCACATGACCGGTGTGCTTCATGAAATACAATACTATGGAAAAACAGTCGAAAGAAAGACAGGAGATTATGCTTATTGTGTCCAGCTGTTAGTTTTGGAGATGTGTGAAAATGTGAGGCAGAAGATGATATTTCATATGAGGTTTCTGTATGCGAGTTAGAATTAGAATCCAGATTTTTACAGCATATTTAGCCATAATTCCTGTAATGATTTTCCCTTTTATTATTTGCACGCATGCAACACACAGCTCAACTGTAGTTTACTGGGACTGACCTCCACAACTCTGATTTGTGGTCACAGCTCACATCAGGAAGGAGGAATATGGCACCACAACAGAGACTTTTCATCATACTGGCAAGGAACCTGGTGAAAGATAAGAATTTATTGTTATTTATTGTAGTACTTGTTAAACAATAGCGTCTCCTTGTGGACATAGTTTTAGTATACATTTTCAAACAGTAGGACTAGCCAACAATAACCTATCTCCAACTAGCTAGTACACTTGTTAGCCCATCATGACCGTATTACATTACTTACTATCGAGTTGCGTTCAGTTAATACAAATAACCTAAATATGTTTTTTTTTTAAATCATTTTGTACAAAATGTGCTCAAAGAAAAGGTCCTCACGTATTTATTCTTTTAAAATATAATAATACATCGCTTCAGCTGTGTGTTAACGCTCACGAGCAGAAATCACGTGGTACTGATAGCAACGTCCGTTGGATCCTGATCATCCTGAGCGGCAAATCGTCAAAACATAAATCCTGTCATTATTTTTCACATTATTATATAGATCCACACATCTCAAAAGTATAATTTTCATTTAAGTATCAGTTTATAAACAACTTTAATATAGTTACCGGTAAACTGAATGTAATTTGACTCGCGCGAGACGATCTTCAACCGTTAAAATTACTGACAGAAATATACACAGTGAAACGCGCAAGATCTTGACCAACTTACTCCGTTGTTAGGCTACTATCTGTATTTGTTTGTGTTAGTTTATTATTTTTATTAATTATGTAGGCTATTATATATTGACCATTCCCTGTCTTTTGTTATTCGCGTCACCGCTTTATGAAAGAAATAAATCTCTTAAAGGGATAGTTCACCCAAAAAACGAAAATTCTGATATCATTTTCTCACCCTTAAGTTGTTCCAAACCTGTATAAATTTCTTTGTTCTGTTAAACACAAAGGAAGATATTTTTAAGAAAGTTTATAACCAAGCTGCTTTGGGGCACCATTGACTTCCATAGTAGAAAAAAAAATACTATGGAAGTCAATGGTGCCTCAGAACTGTTCAGTTTCCCACATTCTTCAAAATATCTTCCTTTGTGTTCAGCAGAACAAAGGAATTTATACAGGTCTGGAACAACCTGAGGGTGAGTAACTGATGACAGGATTTTTATTTTTGGGTGAACTATCCCTTTAATTTGTACCATTTTCCACCACAGACAGCAGATGGCGCTATCTGTTAAAACAACGATACGAAGACATTTCTGCTCCTGTTTCACACAGTTACTGCATGAAGACCTCTGAACTCTTGCGCAATGGATAGGCTATCTAAATCAATTTTATGTCAGTCAAATTCAGTTACAGCTTTATTTTCAGTGATTCAATTTCACCATGTGTGTCCCTCTGGCCAAATCAATAACTCATCTCTTGCAGTTTGAACCATGTGTGTCTATGTGCATTTGGGTCAGGGTTTGGTTGCTTGCTGGTAATTTAAACTCTTCTTCATCACAGAGAAATGATATTGCACACATTTTTAGTGTTTTGAGATTTTTTAAATCACTATCACATGCAGTCCAGATGATGAGAGGCTCAAAGCATCTGCAAAGACAACAGATTTTGGACTAAGATAAGAGGGATCTTGTAGGATTTGCAAAATTTGTCTCAAACGGCCAAATTGTGGCTACAATGTGCACCTGGCTTAAGGAATAGCTGTAAAAAAAAATACCAAACACGCACACACAAAAAACCAAAAAATTTCAGCATTTAGGTCTACTCAACCTCACGTTAATCCAAACCTGTTTGACTTAATTTTATTTTATTATTTTTTTTTGTGCAATACAAAAGGGAAAATATAGCAGAACCACTCAAAATCACATGATCTTTGCAACGCAAAACAAAAACAAAACTTAATTGCAGACACAGTTCCTCTTCAGTCACTTTTATCACAAAAAGAGGGTTGATAATGATTCAGGACAGCAGATGACAGCTGATCTCACATCAGCTGCTGTATTTTGAGGACTTTATTCAGAGCTGCAGGCTCTGAGAGTCATGTGATGAATATAGGTCAAGCGTTCCACATCACTGCAAACACACTGAAACACACACTGTTATGACTTCTGAAGAAAATGTAAATGGCATTTGCTCATGCAAAAGCTGTCAGCCACAATACTAGGGTGTTATGGCTGGTTGCCAGGGCGTTGCTAAGGTTGTTGCTTACTGGACCAAGCCAAAAGTGCCCACTTTGCCTTAACAAACACCACATATAATTATAATACAGATATTTTAGATTTTCATTTTTGACAGAGATCATAAGCTTAGATCTCTCTCTGTGCCTTTCTATCTAAGGTTTCCTCTTCATGCAAGAAGTTTCCTGCATACATGTTTCCCAGCACGCATTGCTGCAGGGTTAAAGACACTCTGACCAAACATTGAGAGATAAAATCACCTCATAAACCACAGAGCACATGCTTTCTCTTTTCTCTCTTGCCAGTGCTTTCCAACTAACACAACACCAGCAAACAGCTACATTAAAGCCATAACATTTTCTTTTTTTGTTTGTTTTTTTGTTTTTGTTTTTTAATGGAATATTGCAGTATTTATTATAAATGATTTATCAGTGCACATCATTTTTTTGCCTTCATAATCTTTAATCAAAATAACTACCCTCCTGAGGGCGGGACAAACTGTCACTCACATGACATCACAGCAATAGCAAACCACACCCATCCAATCAATGCCCCATGGACAAAATCAAGTCCCGCCTTACATTTATTCTTGTCCGAGAAGCCATTATACTCAGATATATGTCACAATAGGAAAAAAAGACTATCTTAAACTAGAAGTGATGCTAGCTCATGCAAAACTTACCACCAAAACTTTTTTACACAAATAAGCCCACTTCAAAATTATATTCTGGTATCTGTAATATGCAAGGCTTAGAAACGTGATATCACACCTCTGCACACAAGCTGATTTTTTTTTTTTTTCAGGAAAACCAATGTGATATATTTTTGTTCAATAATATTTTTTTGATTATTATTTAAAATTTTGAGGGTATTTTATGATACTTTGCAATATTTATAAATTTTTTATTAGCTATTTTTCCCCATTGAAAATAATACAAATTTTTTATCTAATATATTTTTCAATTATTTTATCAATTAAAGCAGTATTCCATGTTAAAAAAGTACGGAAGAGGGTTAGGGCCAAGCAATAATAAAAAATTAAAACCATCTCAAGATTAAAGTTGTTAAATTTCGAGAAAAAAAATCGAAATTTAACATTCGAGAAAAAACTCGTTAAATTTTGAGAAAAAAGTCAAAATAAAATGTTGAGAATAAACTCATTAAATTACAAGAAAAATGTCATTAAATTTCGAGAAAAAAGTCAAGATAAAATGTTGAAAATAAACTCGTTAAATTTCGAGAAAAACGTTGAGATAAAATGTTGAGAATAAAGTCATTAAATTACGAGAAAAAAGAAGTTAAATTACGAGAACAAATTTGTTAAATTATGAGAAAAAACTCGTTAAATTTCGAGAAAAAAGTCGAGATAAAATGTTGAGAATAAAGTCAAAATTTTCGTAATTTAATGAGTTTATTTTCAACATTTTATTTCAACTTTTTTCTCGAAATTTAATGAGTTTTTTCTCGAAATTTAACAACTTTAATCTCGAGATAATTTTATTTTTTTATTATTGCTTGGCCCTAATCCTCTTCCGTAAAAAAGAGACAAGGCATTTAAAATCCAAGTTTTTGAAGGTAGATTAGTGCCATCTGGTGGGAGTAAACTTATGTGATGCCATGGTGTAACACTAGATTACTGTATGGCTCTATATAAAGTGGCTTATAAATTCTCTAGTGGTTTTTAGACATAAATACTTATTTTTATTAACTTGTGGATTTGGATTTATACTTAGACATTCTCAAAGATTTTTTTCTTTTTTTTTCTGTTTTTTTTTTTTTGAAACATTGATTTGAAGCGTCAGTTTTTGCATTAATTTCACTACAGTTAAACCTGAACACAGAGGAGGACATTTTGTTACACATAACATCAAAATTGAATAAAAATGTAGCAAAAATGAACAGGTATGTTTTATCACAGTTTAATAAATGTGGGTCTGATCTGATTTCAACCTCTTGTTTGAGTCTTTTGGCTCAATATTACCAACAGCCACACCAGTTCATTTGTGTGTATAATAGTGTGTTGCGTGTGTGAAAGTGAGTGTGTGTTTGAGTGGGTGTGTCTGTTTTGTACTCTTGTGTAACCTCTTTGTTGCTGTTTACTGCTTTGTGGCTGAATTATTGATTTTACTTCACACATTTGTAAAAACTTGCTCTGCGTTATAGTTGTGCTAGTTCATAGATTTTTGACTGTGAAGGATTTTTTTTCCACGATTTTTTTGTGTGTTCGCATAGCTAATGCGACAAAAGTCACCAAGTGTCATGAAGCAAAAAAAATGTAAAATTTCAAAACGTAATATTTTTCAGTCATTTGACCGTAGAGAACCAGAAGGTTAAACAAATCAGAGGTTATTAATTTTGGTTTGTTCATATAGGCTACTTAACCCCAAGTATAAGTCAGAGCGCCGCTCCTTGTTTTGCAGCGATTTAGTCATGCAGAAAAGGACTCATCGAGGGGAAGTATGGAAGGAATTCCCTCGACTCGGCACAAATCTGCCCCTCTAAAGCCCTGCTGTTCAGTTTGGCCTACTTCAGTTCAGGCTGTGTGGACAGAGCAGGTCCAGAATGCTGAAACCTCTGTTATTCTAGATGTTTACCGGCTTGCTGGGAAGGGCACAGAGGCCCGGACATACTCGGAATATCTGTCCTCTACAAGCGCTCTGTGTTTAAACACAGAGATTAAGGAAAGCAGGGCAGTAACAACACGCCGATTAAGTGCTCAAAGACATTTTCGTGTCAGAACATCACGCATCGTACCCTGTTTACTGGAAATTCTGCTTAGCAGCACTCTGTTCATATATCTAATGCCACAAAAACAAGAGCCTTTTCAGCATGAGGGAATTCCTTCAGCGCTTGACCCAGAAGATTAACGTATAATGAAGGGTCATTTGCAAAAAATGTTGATTTTTCAGACTTGCAAAATCTTTAAGTTGTTAAAGGGCAACTTCATTTTCATTCATTGTTGTATTATTTTATGTTAACAAAAATCTTTTTCTAAGTTCAAACTAAAAAAAAAAAAACATTTTCCCCCAATAAAAAGCATTCACACAAACATGAAATGTAATGGCAATAACACATTTAAATGAAAAAAATTACTTAGTTAAAATTACTAATTAAAATTAGTACTCATAAAATAGGCAAAAAGTACTTTGATGAACTACTACTTCCGGCGAGATTCTGAAGTGTGAATACGATGGACACTGTACTATCCCATGAGGCCACGTGAGAGGATGTGTGAATGGAAGTGAAGCAACACAACTGATGCTGGTAGGTCATGTGATGAGGGCAACATGGTGGATGTAGTACGTCTGAATTACATTCAAACTATATAAAAAATACTTTTTTAGTGGTTGTGAAGTAATTACTTATTCAAAATAAGTACCTATTCAAGAGCATATATACGATTTCGGACGAAGACTACCTCTAGATTTGAACAAACTCTTCTTAGTCTGAACTTTGACCTTGGAAGTACTTTTCCACAAATTTTGTATTTTCAAAATACAAGTGGGAAAAAAGGGGGAAAAAAGGGACAAGGCTTCTTCTAAAATTACTTATATTATTCAATGGTTGACTAGATTCTTAGTTAATTTTTGGCACACTTGCAAAACAAAACAAACATACAAATAGTGAGTGAGTAAAGGTGACAATAGGTTTTTCAAATTAAAAAAAAATGTGCAAAACAAAATAGCAATTTAATTTAATTTTAAAATTTAACCTAATCATAAATTTAATTTTATGATTTCATGATTTACTATTTCATTCCCTCGATTTGCTGAATTGTGCACACAATTTACTATTTCATTCCCTCGATTTGCTGAATTGTGCACACAATTTACTATTTCATTCCCTCGATTTGCGGAATCATGTGCACAATTTACTATTTCGCTCCCATGATTTGCTGAATCGTGCGCACAATTTACTATTTTGTTCCCTCGATTTGCTAAATTGTGTATACGATTTACTATTTCATTCCCTCGATTTGCTGCATTGTGCATACAATTGACTATTTCGCTCACATGATTTGCTAAATCGTGCGCACAATTTACTATTTCGCTCCCACAATTTGCTGAATCGTGCGTACAATTTACTATTTCGCTCCCACGATTTGCTGAATCGTGCATACGATTTACTATTTCGCTCCCACGATTTGCTGAATCGTGCGTACAATTTACTATTTCGCTCCCACGATTTGCTGAATCGTGCGTACGATTTACTATTTCGTTCCCTCAATTTGCTAAATTGTGCATACGATTTACTATTTAATTCCCTCGATTTGCTGAATCGTGCGCACAATTTACTATTTCATTCCCTCGATTTGCTGAATTGTGCACACAATTTACTATTTCATTCCCTTGATTTGCTGAATCATGTGCACAATTTACTATTTCGCTCACATGATTTGCTGAATCGTGCATACGATTTACTATTTCGCTCCCACAATTTGCTGAATCGTGCGTACAATTTACTATTTCGCTCCCACAATTTGCTGAATCGTGCGTATGATTTACTATTTCGATCACTCAATTTGCTAAATTGTGCATACGATTTACTATTTAATTCCCTTGATTTGCTGAATCGTGCGCACAATTTACTATTTCATTCCCTCGATTTGCTGAATTGTGCACACAATTTACTATTTCATTCCCTCGATTTGCTGAATCATGTGCACAATTTACTATTTCGCTCCCATGATTTGCTGAATCGTGCATACGATTTAATATTTCGCTCCCACGATTTGCTGAATCGTGCGTACAATTTACTATTTCGCTCCCACGATTTGCTGAATCGTGCGTATGATTTACTATTTCGATCCCTCAATTTGCTAAATTGTGCATACGATTTACTATTTAATTCCCTCGATTTGCTGAATCGTGCGCACAATTTACTATTTCATTCCCTCGATTTGCTGAATTGTGCACACAATTTACTATTTCATTCCCTCGATTTGCTGAATCATGTGCACAATTTACTATTTCGCTCCCATGATTTGCTGAATCGTGCATACGATTTAATATTTCGCTCCCACGATTTGCTGAATCGTGCGTACAATTTACTATTTCGCTCCCACGATTTGCTGAATCGTGCGTATGATTTACTATTTCGATCCCTCAATTTGCTAAATTGTGCATACGATTTACTATTTAATTCCCTCGATTTGCTGAATCGTGCGCACAATTTACTATTTCATTCCCTCGATTTGCTGAATTGTGCACACAATTTACTATTTCATTCCCTCGATTTGCTGAATCATGTGCACAATTTACTATTTCGCTCCCATGATTTGCTGAATCGTGCATACAATTTACTATTTTGTTCCCTCATTTTGCTAAATTGTGTATACGATTTACTATTTCATTCCCTCGATTTGCTGCATTGTGCGTACAATTTACTATTTCGCTCACATGATTTGCTGAATCGTGCATACGATATACTATTTCGCTCCCACAATTTGCTGAATCGTGCGTACGATTTACTATTTCGTTCCCTCAATTTGCTAAATTGTGCATACGATTTACTATTTAATTCCCTCGATTTGCTGAATCGTGTGCACAATTTACTATTTCGCTCCCATGATTTGCTGAATCGAGTGTGCGATGTATTAATTCAAGTTATAAATCGTGTGCATAATTCAGCAAATTGGGGGAATGAATTAGTAAATCATGTGCATGATGTACAGGGTAAATCAAGGGTACGAATTAGTAAATCGTGTGCACGATTGAGCCTACTATTTTTTTCCTGCATGTAGTAGTAGTAATATCTTTTTTTATCCCTTCACAGGGCAATTTATGCAGCATTCAACATCACAAACACACAATTAATATAAGACATCACAACAAAACTAATATAAAAAACATCACAACATACACCGCTACGAAACCCGGACATTTAACAATGCACCATTTCTTCATGTATTCAAGATATAAAATTACAAATTTCAAAGATACACCATATCTTTATGCTTCAAATAGGTATTTACAGTCAAAACTGCATTTGAAACAAAAGTCGTGTGGGGCTCCGTAAAAACCAGGAAAGGCAGCATAAAAAAACATTATGGTTGCTAAGATAGTCATCAAGAAGAAGTTTCTAAGAATTACAGACACAATAAGGCCTCGTATTAAATTACGGTTACACTGATCCACCCGATTGGCATGAACTGGACCAGCACAAAAGCTCATGTCTAGTCTAAGCTGGTATTTCCAAGGGGAGTGAGCAAGAACACTTATTGTAAGAGAAGTGGGCCTCCGTTTTCCAGAAGTGGTTGATGAAAGACTGAATTTAATGCCACTGGCCGTTGTATAAGACAGGAACAGTGTGTATTCATAATTATTCACGTTTTCATCATTCAAGCTGCTGTACTGGTCACGTTCTAACTTCCTACCGGGAGTCATTTCAATAAACAACACACTAAAACAGACATTACCGGTCAGCATGGTTCATTTCCAGCCTGGAGACCTTTGAAGTTACACACTGTACACACACACTTTCACAAACTCAATTCATAAACTCGCAACCAGTTTTAAATTTAGCTTAGGAGGAAACTGAAATAGAATAATAAACAAGAAGAGCAGTCACCGTGGGAACGTAACCAGCGGAAACATAAACAGAATTATGGGAAACAGAACTTTCTTTTCTCTATGGGCTTCTGGGTCCGGAGAAATGGCTGTCAGTGTTCTGAGGTCCCACACCCTGATCCAGCTCAGTGTGTGTGTTTGTTCAAACTCATACATTGTTTCTCCACTTCCTCAGTTGTTCTTTTACTGCACTTCTGATGCTTTTGGTGGAAGTGAGTCTCTGCTGACGGCCCAGGCTGGTGCGTTGAACTGATTCCCACGACCTGCTGCCCTTCCTACTCACACACTCACACTGTTTGCTAAAAGATTGTCCGATTTTTTTCTTTGACCACGGTATGCAAAAATAGACTCAGATGGGAACAGTGAAAAGCCAGGGATCTCAGGACTTGGGAAATGAAGAATGCAATATTATAATAAGCATAAATATACATGACATTTGTGTGTGTGTGTGTGTGTGTGTGTGTGTGTATATATATATATATATATATATATATATATATATATAGATATATAGATATATATATATATATATAGTATTTAAATAACATCTGTTATGAATGTAATGCGAAATCTAGTGTCTATAAAGTCTAAATGAAACCTTAACATGCAATCTAAAACTAATTTTAATGACCTAAACCCTTCTATAAGGTATGGACAGTAAGTGGAAGTGGAAGTGGCGTGTTGTGTTCTTGGAGGTTAATCATATGGCACTCAAGTGTGTATAATCAGCTGTCCTGCGTAAAACGCCGCACTGGACACTCCAAGCCAGAACAAAAAGTATTAGTGCCAATCAGCTTAATGCCGTACGACACAAAACCCCTGACACACACTGTACACACTCACTTCTGCTCAATGCCAGACACACACCAGTGTCCCTAATCATCCGTCAGGGGTTGTAAGTGAACAGAATGTGTTTTATTGAAGTGTGGATGTCAGCATGGGTTAGCAACTGATACACTTCTATCTACGTCAGTAAGGCCAGAATACACCCAGGTGAACACACACGAGGAACAGCCTGAACTCTGCATCGCTGTGAAAGTTCATTCGGCTGGAATGGGGCATTTCACTGTTTCTTAGCAGCCCGTCTCACAGATACTGGGTCAGAACTCATGGTGAGAGAGCTTCACTGCTGAGGTCAGAGGCAGTGCACTTTCTGTGAGGCCTTTATAAATAATGCATCACAAAAACATTCTTAATACATTCACATGGATGTAAAATGCTTTATAATACACCTACATCAGTTGTTTGTTCTTGTAAAGAGATATAAGCACACTTTTAGTGCTGTCAAATCGCATCTAACATAAAAGTTTGTAAATATATAATATATGTGTGTGTAAGTATGTGTATATATACACACACAAACTTTTATGTTAGATGCAATTAATTGTGATTAATCGATTTGACAGCACTACTTATGATATATTATAAAACTTAACCAAAATTTTTACATTTTCTATAGAAAATTTGTGGTGATTCACTGTGAAAAGTTTGGGTGGTTGCTAGGGTGTTCTCACTGTTTACTAGGGTTTTCTGAGGGGTTGCTAGGGCGTTGCTAGGGTGTTCCGGTTAGTCGATATGGAACTGGGTTGTTGGTTGGGTGTTCTAGAGCATTACTAGGATATTATAGGTAGTTTCTAGGGCATTACTAGGGAATTCTGGCTGGTTGTTAGGGTGATCTATGTGGTTACCAGGGCATTACTAGGGAATTTTGGGTGGTTGATAGGACATAGGGTGTTCCAGGCAGTTGCTAAGAAATTCTGGGTGTTTGATATGATATTTTAGGTGGTTCATATATGGTATTACTAGAGAATTATGGGTGGTTACTAGGGTGTTCCAGGTGGTTGCTAAGGTATTCTAAGTGGTTGCTAAAGTATCCTGGGTGGTTGTTAGGGTGTTCTAGGCAGTTGCTAGGGCTTTACTGAGGAATTCTGGGTGGTTGTTAGGGTGTTCTATGTGGCTTTCAGGGCATTACTAGGGAATTCTGGGTAGTTGATAGGGTGTTGCTAAGGTGTTCCAGGTGGTTGCTAAGAAATTCTGGGTGGTTGATATGATATTTTAGATGGTTTCTATGGTATTACTACAGAATTGTGGGTAGTTGCTAGGACATTGCTAGGGTTTTATAAGTGTATTCTGGGTGGTTGCTAAGGCATTGCTAAGGTATTCTGAGTGGTTGCTAAGGTATTCTAGGTGGTTGCTAGGGTATCGTGGGTGGTTGTTAGGGTGTTCTAGGCAGTTGCTAGGGCTTTACTGGGTAAGTATGGGTGGTTGTTAGGATGTTCTATGTGGTTTCCAGGGCATTACTAGGGAATTCTGGGTGGTAGATAGGAAATTTTAGGTCAGGGGTTCCCAAACACATTCCTGGAGCCTCCCCAACACTGCACATTTTGCATGTCTCCTTTTTTTGACACACCTATTTCAGGTCTTGGAGTCTTGATTAATGAGCTGATGATCTGAATCAGGTGTGGTTGATTAAGGAGACATGAAAAACATGGGTTTTATGAGTATTTTCTAGGGTATTCTAGGTGGTTGCTAGAGTATCCTGGCATTGCTAGGGTGCTCCAGGCAGTTGCTAAGAAATTCTGGGTGGTTGATATAATAATTTAGGTGGTTTCTATGGTATTACTAGAGAATTCTGGGTGGTTGCTAAGACGTTGCTATGGTGTTCTGATTGGTTGTTAAGGTATTCTAGGTGGTTGCTAGGGTATCGTGAGTGGTTGTTCGGGTGTTCTAGGCAGTTGTTAGGGCTTTACTGGGGAATTCTGGGTGGTTGTTAGGAAATTCTGGGTTATATTGTAGGTCAGGGGTGCCCAATCCTGTTCCTGGAGCCCTACCTGTTTAGATCCAAACCTTATCTAACACACCTGTTTGTAATTATCAAGTGCTCCTGAAGATCTTGTCTGGTTCAGTTGTGTTTGATCAGGGTTGGAGCTGAACTTTGCAGGAAGGCAGATCTCCAGGAACAGGATTAAGAAGCCCTGTTGTAGGTGACAGGTAGGGTGTGTTGGGTGGTTGGTAGAACATTGCTAGGGTATTTTTAATCTTCTCAACATGTCAAATAACAAACAAGGTATGAGTGAAGCAGAAATCAGAAGCAGTTTACAGGCGCTGCCTGCCGTGACAGAGAGAATCTCTCCCGTCCAGCTCTAAGATGATTACCTGACACAGTAAACAAGCATTTCCTGGATGCACAAGAGTGCCAAAGAGGAAAAGATACAATGGAGCTTTTAATAGATCAGCAGGCCGATGCTGTCTATGGAATAAAAAACTCTCTGTTCTCACTGGCCCATCAGAACTGTGTGTCCTGCATGTGTTTGTAGCAGGTCTAAGAAATCATGCCAATGGGGTTTTGTAGTCCATAATCTTGTGATTTACTTTATGATTTCATCATTTGACTATCAAATATATTTAATTGTTTGATAATTATTGTTGTTATTCATCTGTCAGCTGCAGGCAGGGTGAATCATTATAAAGCATCATTACGGAAAAGGAAATATATTTTTGTCTGTTTAGCCATGGAGGTTTCAGAATGCCTTGTAGCTCTCAGTTTGAGAGGGTGTGTGACAGGAACTGTGATCTGAGCTGATTTATGTTTCAGTTGTCCAACTTGTTTATTGTTTTCAAAAAGACAGCCATCAAATCAGGTGGTTGCTAACACCACACTTCGCCCACAAGACACTGTAACCACCAAACACATGATGGATATCATGCCAACAAGGACAAATGAACTGAAATCCAATAATGAACCATAAACAAGACTGCAAACAATGTGGTTTCTGTTCTTATAATGAGATTCCACATGAAGAAAGCTTGATTAAGTTCCCCCAAATGTAAAAAGTAATACGCTATATCTGCTCCATAAAATGTTGGCAACAGATTACAAGCAATAATATTAATTAAATTCACCAAATAGAATTGAGTTAGAATTAATCAAATTGATTCCTTAAATGTCAGCCATTTAAAAAGTCAAAGATGAATTAAGAACTCTTTATTTTTTATTACCAAAATTGAAGACACCTGATGATAACAAGTAGAACCACTGAAGGAAAGAGAAACACATGAATTAACAGGGGTTTAGATGTTGATGTTGATTTTATTGAAAATGTTTGGTCGCCGTTATGGTGATCAGTGTTTCATTTAGTTGGGTGGTTTGATACTTTGCTTTTTATGTCAGTTTGTGGTTTTTGTAATTGTGTTTGCTAATTTTACACATGGTTGACTTTTAAGCAATTCATTTGATTAATTCTAACTCAATTCTTATATGTTGAATGTAATTAATAATATTGCTCGCAATCTGTTGCCACAATTTTATTGAGTTGATAGAACTGCAGTGGTTCTCAACTGGTCAGTTGCAATCTCCACAGAAATCTCTTCTGATAGCATGGAAGCAATGCTAAATTCAAAGGCAACTAACCATATGCATAGTTAGGATAGAATCAAATTATCTGGATCCTGTGGCAAAACCAGTTGAAAACCCCAGCCCTAAGCTATTTAAACCACTATCATTCTGATTTAGGACCCTATTGAGGTTCCATTATACTGAAAATTCAAACCCAGTTCCTTGCAGAGTTCATATATTGATTATGTTGTGGGTTCTCTGTTGGAGGTCATACACTTCAGTCACTGAGATGATCTTCACCCACCGCCGTGTAACGATCACATCGCTTGGTGTCCGGTTTCTAATCCTTTAATCTTTTGGCCCAGGGTTGTTTCCATTATCAGCTCTTGCATAACATAAGTCCTGTCCACCCTGTTCCAAAAGTCCTGTAGAGGTCTATAAAAATAAATAAGAGTATTTTCAGGTGACATCTTCTGCTTTGCATTTCTAAGCATTAGTTTATAAGATTTGACATGCTAATTGAGAATAAGATGACTTTTGTGTTGATTTTAGCACTTTTATTGTTCTATTTACACTTATTACCTGTAAATTAGGTGATTCAAAAACTGTTGGAATGTTCAAAGCTAAAAACTTCATTTCCCAGAAACCCTCAGTGTAGTCAATTTCATCATTATGCTTCTGAGTGTCCCTTAAATACCATTATATTACTATACATTTAAAACAATCAATATATTGACCTAATCGATATTTAAAAACAGAATAATATAAGTAGAATCACTGTCACTTCCCTGTTCTGCGTCTGTCTCCAATGATTCTTCACGCTGCACGTCGATGAATATTAATGAAGCTGCGTGTCGTTCGATTGGAAGACGTTACGTAGGCTCATTAATATTCAGAATCAGTTCCTCAACGTCACCGCGCAGTCAGTGTTCTGTGTCAAAGCACGGTGCGCGTCTCGCTGAACGCTTCAGAGAGAATTATTATACATATGGTGCATTTCTCCGTGGACTTTCTGCACAACAGTCACTCTTTGAGTTGTTAGAGTAAAGCAGTCTACGAGGAAATAAACATGTGCAACACAGAGGAGAGGTGAGACGATATACGACTATACCTTTTGCAGCGTTTTAATTTCATGCACATATTGCCAAAGTTTTCTGTTTATTTATCATTTTGGATATGTGTTTAGACATTTAACGTGCCATTAAGATACTAAAATATATGTAAATAATAATTCAGAACATATTTATACATATGTAAATGGTTTATGATACATTTGCTTAATTTAATTCATGTTTATGTATTATATATAGTTATATAAATTATTAAATATATATTTAAATATATTTAAACATTCTAGATTTTTTCTATCTAAAATACAAATGATTTTTTTGTTTTGATATAGAGCTGTGATGTATGTAAATTATGAATGGGCAGGATCTATTGTGATATACTGAAGGATCAGACTCACAGACTGTTATCAAAGCGGATTTAATGTCGAGCAGACAGATGAGTGTGAGAGACACACTGCTATAAATATTTCATCCATAACCCCATCAACTCAATTAGGATTCATGAGCTCGCAACAGGACTGTCGATGCTGACTAAATAGCACTGTCCCAAAGATAATTAGTTTTTCCTAAACAATCTAATTTCCTACTCTTGCAATTTCCAAATCTGGGTTGAGGATGGAAACCCTAGCACAGATCACCTGTTATGAAACTCTGGACACTATCAGGGGTTGTTTTCATTGAAATGTTTGTTTTTGTAACAAGATTAGCACCAGTGCAGGCGAGAAGCCTGATTTAACCTGAGATTTAAGGTATTCTGAGTGAGGAATATAGGGTCAAAACATTACATAAGCTTTAGTTCCTGGAAAGCTCAACATCTTTGCCGTGGCCCTGTTTACGAACAATTCAAACATCATGTTAAAATCAGAGCATTTTCCATGAATGTTTCCTCGCAGGTCACAGAATGACATCGACACTCACATTTCATGCGACGTCCTGTTTCTCAACCTCACATTCTGTTTGTGTTTTGCTTATTTTACTTGGACTCCATCCAGACCATCAACGTTAAAAGGTGAAACGCTTTACAAAAGAATTTAGCCTCTGGTAAAACAGAAACATGTAAGAAATGTTGTCAAGGAAGGCCTCTTGCTTGTGGAGGCTTTGTAATCTGATATGTGCAAAACACAAACCTGCCATATCTCTCCTGGTCAGGGATTGGTCCAAAATACGTTCACTGTGAGTTGAAGGTCGGACGTCACCTTTCGTGTCCCTCTGTAGCCAAATGATAACTGTTTTCCTGGAAGACTCGCAGTATCCTGTTTTGGTTTTGACTGTTTCCTGGTCGTTCTCCAAACACTCAGCGGAGCCAGTAATTACTGCACTAAAGATTAACCTGAATCCCGGTCTTTAAACAGATCCGGACTATCACCTGGAGTTCTGGAGGTCAGCTGGAGTCAGGAATGATCTTTAGTGATAATGCCAGCAGCCAGCTGTTTTCTTGGGAAAGCTTTTTGTGGAATTATGTGAACTACTTTCTCAGTAACAAAAAGAAGATCTTTGGATTCTTTTGGAAATAGATTCTGCTTTTGGACTTTATGAATCCAACGTTATCCTTAACTTATATTACTATTGTTCATAACTGCGATTTAAAAAAAACTGCAGTCATGAATGAATTGGAAGTTGCGATTGTGTTTTCTTCCATATTGTGAAATATATCCAAGTGAAGCGGCTTCTCGAACAAGAAAAAATATAGGGTGGGACTTGATTTTGACCATTGGGAATTAATTGGATCTTTGGATGGTTGTGGTTTGCTATTGGTTGATCTCATGTGAGTGACAGGTTGCCCCGCCCTCACGCCAGTAAACACATCGCCAGAGAAGAGATGTTGCTGCAAGAGGAGGGGAAGTTATTTTGATTAAAGATTATGAGGCACATGAAAACGATAAAAAATGTATAATAAATACTGCAATATTCAATAAAATAAATAAGAATTGTCAATTTTGATTTCATGGAGACTTTAAAGGAACACTCCACTTTTTTTGAAAATAGGCTCATTTTCCAACTCCCCTAGAGTTAAACAGTTGAGTTTTACCGTTTTCGAATCCATTCAGCCGATCTCCGGTTCTGGCGGTACCACTTTTAGCATAGCTTAGCATAGTTCATTGAATCTGATTAGACCGTTAGCATCGCGCTTAAAAATCACCAAAGAGTTTTGATATTTTTCCTATTTAAAACTTGACTCTTCTGTAGTTAAATCGTGTACTAAGACCGACGGAAAATAAAAAGTTGTGATTTTCTAGGCTGATATGGCTAGGAACTATACTCTCATTCCGGCGTAATAATCAAGGAACTTTGCTGCCGTATCATGGCTGCAGCAGTGCAATGATATTACGCAGGTCTCTCACAAACGTCTCCATGGTTGCAAGGCACGTTCCCTGTGCAAGCAGGGGCTCACGGGCGCTGCGTAATATCATTGCACTGCTGCAGCCATGATACGGCAGCAAAGTTCCTTGATTATTGCCAGAATGAGAGTATAGTTCCTAGCCATATCAGCCTAGAAAATCACAACTTTTTATTTTCCGTCGGTCTTAGTACACGATTTAACTACAGAAGAGTCCAGTTTTAAATAGGAAAAATATCTAAACTCTTTGGTCATTTGTAAGCGCGATGCTAACGGTCTAATCAGATTCAATGAACTATGCTAAGCTATGCTAAAAGTGGTACCGCCAGAACCTGGAGATCAGCTGAATGGATTCGAAAACGGTAAAACTCAACTGTTTAACTCTAGGGGAGTTGGAAAATGAGCCTATTTTCAAAAAAAGTGGAGTGTTCCTTTAAATTTTGTGTCTTTTTGTGGAAAGTGTCCTATTTCTTTTCCAAGCAAATGAAAACGTACAATTTTTACCTGGCGAATGACAAAACAGGGCAAAAATTCCCATTATATCACCAGAACAGGAAGCATAATCTAGCAATGCTCTAGCAACCATCATAGCAACCACACTAAAAACCAAAAAGTCTAATGCAAAAATCGACGACTCCATTGTGATTTCGACATTTGCATGGACATAAGTGTAAACATCGAGTTCTTTGTATGTCAAATGAATCCAAGAAAGACCCACGGTTTCAGTTTCTTTCTTTTTTTTAGTTGGTCTGAAACTGTTTTGATCCAGAGCGTATAATCAGAGACGGTGGAGGGGAGGAAGGTGCTTGAATGTCAGAGGGTGAAAGTGTCGGCTTTCAAAACAAGCTGACATTTCACTCGCAGATACCCAGCACTCAATACAGAGACCAGGAGAGGAGAATGAACAAAACAAGAGCGTCTCAAAAGTGTCTTGGAAAATCTGTCATACTAATTCTTTGTAGTCTGTACTGTCACCGAAAAGGAAAGTAACAGCTTCACCTGTTTTCATGTGGTCACCATGCAGATTATATCACCTGGGTTACATGTTTGGTTGCCAGAGCAAGGAAACCACTACGCCCTCCTTTCATTTGCCTGCTGGGTAATCTGGCTCATGAGACTTGAAAACAAAGCACCCTAGCTTCAAACAGCCATTTCATTTGTGCCAGCGTGCTGTAACCGTGTCATGGATTGCTGTCAGCTGATAAAGCCATAAAATATCAATGTTCTGTTCCCAGATCAGTTTATCACCAATACGTGAACTCATATTCCTCTGTCTAGCTTGTTGTAAACAGGGCTGTTTTGAAAATTGGGTATTTTCTGAAAGGCTTTTAATCATAATGAGAGATTTTCGCTGACAGTGTGCGGCCTGGCTTCAGATGAGATATCAGATCCAAAGATCTCCCAGTATGTCATGGGGACACAAATGTCTGTTATTACCATCTCTAAAAGCCAGTGCTGTAACTCAAGCCCTCTGGGATGTCAAATGTTCTCAGCCAAGCTGCTATTTACAGACTTGTTTTCACATCATGTGCCTGTTTGCGAACTGCCTCCCTTCTGTCTAGTGGAAAGTGAAACATATCTTTCAATATTTACTCAAGAATCAAATTGATCTGCCGATACTGATGATCGCAAAATATCAGATGATTAATTGGTTCTAACACTAATTTATAGATAAATTTGATAAATGAACTGACTAAACAAAATTATATATTAGCTTGATTCCATATTAGAACAAAATTAGTTTTACTCCAGCTGACTGTCTTAAAGGGTTAGTTCACCCAAAAATAAAAAATCTGCCATTAATTACTCACCCTCAGTGTCGTTCCAAATCTGTAAGACTTTCGTTCATCTTCGGAACAGAAATGTAGATCTTTTTGATGAAATCTAAGAGATTTCTGTCCCTCCATTGACAGCTAGATAACTACTACTTTGATGCTTCAAAAAGTTCACAAAGAGATCGTAAAACTAATCCATATGAAATGAGCAGTTTAGTCCAAATTTTCTGAAGAGACTCGATCACTTTCTATGATGAACAGATTGAATTTGGGCTTTTATTCACATATAAACATTGATCAGCGAACATAAACAGAAGCTCAACCGAACCTGCTTGATGCGCGAGAACAAACCTCTTGCGGAAGCTCAAACATGCTGCGTAACACACGAACGAACTTTAGTGGTTTTTGCAGAAGCTCAAACGTGCTGCGTAACATGAGAATGAACTTCATTGGTTCTCGCACGTCTAACAGAGGTTTGCATGTAAACCTTACTCTCCTGACCTCAAGAGGCGCTCTAGCGACTGATGTTAGAGACCGCGGTCTTTAAGGCTCCGGTATACTTCAAACGAACTTCTTTTTCATTCTTCGTTTAGGAGTAAAACAAAGTTCGAAATGCGTGACCAGCGATATACTGTAAACGAACATCTGACGCCGCCCACACTGCTGAGAGCGACATTTAGATGAATATGTAAATATGTGCCGTGCACTTTCTTCCCAGTAACAAAATAAACACAACAAAAATGAGAAAACAGCAAGCATTTATTATAGAAAGCATAAGAAAAGCGTCTGATCATAACAACATTGGTATGTTAGCACGAGCTCTGCAAAGTAGCACTCCAGTCACGTCACGTCTTCATATAGCACTTTATTCAATAGATTGCTTAAAATCAAGCAGCTTTACAGTATCAAACATGAAAAACAGTGTTAGTGCCTCATTTTTTTACAAGCACAACTTCATTTTGTACTATAAAGCAGCTATCTAGTCTGTTAATGTTTTCACCCGCAGAGATCTTAGCTCAACAAACTCCACAGATCAAATGAGTCAGGGACGCGGTCCACGCGAGTGAAGGCGGAGCCTCAGCGCACGCCTCCTGTTACGTTATCGTCACTGACCAATGGTAGTACGAAGGTGTTTTGGTGCTGGAACGAACTTTTCCTGAAAGTTTGCTTTGGCAAGCCGTTTCGAACTTCCAAAAAGAACACAAAACGAACTTCGTTTTGGCCTGATTTTGTTCGAAATGACGTCACATCAGTTCTTTCTTCGATTTCGTTTGACGTGTACCGGGGCCTTTAGACTCCTTGTTAGAGGGACCGACTCCCATGCCAGCAGACCCGGGTTCGAGTGCCACTTAGAGCGGGTGGTTCGAACCGGAAGGGTTACACTGGTGCAGTGACCTGAATGGGAGTGCGGTTTAAGGGGGTGAGTGTAACGGACGTAGGCCGGTAAGAGCTCTGCATGTAAACCTCACTCCCCTGACTTCAAGAGGCGCTCTAGCGACTGATGTTAGAGACCGCTGTCTTTAGCCTCCTGTGTTAGAGGGCCCGACTCCCATGCCAGCAGACCTGGGTTCGAGTGCCACTTCGAACCGGAGGGGTTACATTGGTGCAGTGACCTGGATGGGAGTGAGCTTTAGGGGGATGAGTGTTACAGACGTAGGCCGGTAAGAGCTGTGCATGTAAATCTCACTCCCCTGATCTCATGCTTGAGCTTCCGTTTACCACAAATAATGTGCGAGTTGATGAATGTTTATATGTGAATATAAGCCTAAATTAAATCTGTTCATCATATAAAGTGATCGAGTCTCTTCAGAAAATTTGGACTAAACCGCTCAATACATATGGATTAGTTTTACAATCTCTTTATGAACTTTTTGAAGCGTCAAAGTAGTGTTGTCAAAAGTACCGACTTCGGTACCTAGTCGGTACTGAAATTTAAAAAATGTGACGCTTTGAGCGCTGTTGAGTGGATTCGTAAACATCTCTGATTGGCCGTTGTTTTCACGGCTCATCAGTCTGTGATAGGCTTCAATGATCAACGCTGTAAAAACGTTGTAAATAGTCATCAATTAATCTCTTCACTAAGCACTTACACAGATACACACGGGAGTGTTTGAAAGCAGGCGTCTATCGCGGATCGGTCCACTGTTAGACACCTGCTTTCAATCGCTCGCGTTCCCACTTTCAAAACGTTTTCAAATTCAAACACTTCCGTGTGCTTTCAAATGCTCCCACGCATTGATCATTGTAGCCAATCACAGGCATATCCGATGAGCGCGTCAACACAATGGCCAATCAGAGATGTTTACGAATCCGCTCAACAGCGCTCAAAGCGTCACATTTTTAAAATTTCATTACCGATAGGTACCGAAGTCAGGTACTTTTGACAACACTACGTCAAAGTGGTAGTTATGTAGCTGTCCATCGAGGGACAGAAATCTCTCAGATTTCGTCAAAAAGATTTTCATTTGTGTTCCAAAGATGAACGAAGGACTTACAGGTGTGGAACGACAACCCTTTAAGTGATGCCATAGTCTGTAATCAGAGAACTGAGTGTTAATGTGAAAACAGTGCTGCAGAAAACATTACAACGTGACAGTGTTTGATAAGGCATAAGAACAGATATTTAGAGAGCGAGCCCTTAAAAGTGCCAACATTTCAGTTAGGCAGACAGCCAGACTGGTTTTATGCTGTTGGCAGGATGGGTATCTCTGTTATCAGCTGGCACCCTGAGGCCTGTGCCAAGCTGCGTCATGCACTTGAATCATGATGCCTGAGACAGACAGAGCGAAGGTAGTTTTTAGAAGCGCATGCCAATTTTAGTTAAAAGCACTAGTGGAAAACTATGTTAATCTTACACAGCTATGACATATTTTCTCTTTCATATTCTGTCTTGTAGTTGTGCTGTGCTTGGCTCGAGGCAGCGGGCTCCAGGGCCTCTGTGGTGCTCCTGATGCCCCTCTCCCACTAACGAAGATCCCGGGTGGGCGAGGGACAGGCAGGGATCTCCCTCACAGCGTACTTCACAAGGTAAGAGCACGCACAGTCTGATTTGTTGATCAGTTTTGTACGAACTTCAGAAACAAACATTCTGAGACATTTAAAAGGGTCATATTATGCTTTTTTACATTTCCAACTTTCTTTAGTGTGTAATGTTGCTGTTTGAGCATGAAAAAGCTCAAACAAAGCACAATGTCACTCTAAAGGGAGTTATTCTCTATATAAGTAACCACAGTGAACTAACTGGAACTAACTGAACTGCCTGAAACAGAGTTTTCTTCTGGGAACATACACGTCACAATATATAATAATGTAAATAATTTTAAAGTCATACGCAAAAAAACGGACGAGGCCTGGTTGAGTTGCATTGGTGGTTTGTTAAAACTTACGGTTATGGTAAGGGGCGTGACATTTTCCAAACATGCACGAAACGGTCAACCAATCAGAGCACATTGCATGGAGTGGCTTCATAGAGACAGGAACTAAACAGAGTGTTAAGGTCATTGCACACCGAGTCCGAAATTCGCATGCGAAACTTTCGCACGTTAAAAAATAAATTCGACCTCACGTTATGTCAATCGCGTTTGCACACTGCCTCCGAAACTTTCGTCCGTCAAAAAAATATTCGGATCAGGTTAGATTTTCTGCGTTTTTCGCATCTGTGGCACGCATTTTGAGAGACATTTTGACAATTCAGAGCCACCGTACGCGAATGCAAAAACATCGTCTACAGCACAAAACAGCAGCACTGAATGACAAACAACGTGAGGAATACAAAGAGACCGAATATAAAGACAGATTGTGCCAGTAGCAAAGCATCAAACAGAGCCACTGACATCCTGAAGTAAACTTTGAAACTCTCGGCTAATCCCGCAGCTCCTTGATAAATTCTCCTTTCTCTCTATGCAATCTCGGGATTGAATGGACCCAATATTTCCTCTTTCTTTTTCTCTTTTTAAGAAGAGAGGAGACAATCATGCTCACTGCTTGAAGACTTCATTTTGTATTGTTTTGCGATTTTTTTTTTTTTTTTTTCCCGCAACGCATTCATTAATACGCATCGGACTCAGTGTGCAAGGTCTCTGTGCGTGACAAATTTTTAGGATTGCGACTACGAAAAAATGCATGCGAAAATTTCGGACTCAGTGTGCAAAGGCCTTAACACAGTAAAATCCCCAGAGTTAAATCAACTCTGCTCAGAGTACATATGGTCCCTCTCTAAATAGTGTTAAAATAACACTGAAGCAGAGTTAAAGTTAATGAGATAATTAAAGTGATGATTGTGCATTAGTGATGAACACCTGCTGTTAACAAGCAGAATCACTGAAGAAAAAAGAAACACAAGAACTACAACTGACTTCAGCCACAGTTAATTAAATATAATTAATTGCTTAATTATATCATTAACTTTAACTCTGCTTCAGTGTTATTTTATTTTGGCAGGATGGGTATCTCTGTTATCAGCTGGCACCCTGAGGCCTGGGTGGTCCATATGGTCCCTATTTAGAGAGGGTCCATATGTACTCTAAGCAGAGTTGATTTAACTCTGGGGATTTTACTGTGTACTGACAGACTGGGAAGAGAGGTGCTGCAACAATATCAAATATGTGAAAAATAATGTGTTTTTAAAAAATCAAGCACCTATTGTAGTAGACCCCAAAAACAAGGGCATAATTGGTCCTAAGCAACTAGCTCCAACTCAGGACCATCGTATAACCAGCTCAGGACCAATTAAGGATCATACCTAACCAGCATATGCTGTTTTTTTCAACAGTGCTGTAAGGCTAAAAACTTTGTCATACTGAATACTTTAGTCACCAAGAGATTGGGGCAGTAAGCCATACCATTTCCAAAAAACATACACAGACAACCAGCCCAAGGGAGGAGACGGGTGTAAAGAGATCTCTAGAGCTTGTTTTTTGTCATGTAGCTCTGTACCATATTTACAACCAGAGTTTCCATCTGGCCTACATATGGAAGGCGTTGGCACTCGGTAATCGAGCTGGGCATACACCTGGCCATGTGTGTGAGACTATAGATGTCAGCACTGTCTGTACAGACATGTGATCGTCTCAAAAGGTTAAGAGGTTTAGGATCACTCACACCTGTGAAAAGGTCTATTGTTCAAGTGAGTGTTGGCTACTCTTGAGCTCATTTATATCAATTGATTTGTTTAAATGTACTACTCTGGTAATATTTAGACAAAAATCAATTGAAAATCGACAGGATTACAGAGGGTTCATTACCGAAATGAATCCTACATTGATGCATGATGCAATACAGATGTCAGAATACAACTCCGACTGCGATCGATCGATCATAATTGGATCGATTTGCGAATGAGAGTGAATATCTCTCTTGCGTAGTTCATTTGAGAAGCATCTGAGAACTGGTTCTTTCAAGGCTGTTTCCAAGAGTTTACATTTATTTAACTGTTGGAAATTATATATATATATATATATATATATCGTAAAAAAATATATTGATATTTATAAGATCCGAGTATGGATACAATATATGCAAATTCATGCAATATATGTTACAATAAAACAATAATAATATGCAATATTGTAAGAAAACATTAAATGAAAGTTCATTAAATGAAACATTTTCTTTTGTGCTCTTATAAATAACATTCAGACATTTCACTACGTGCATATGTGTCCTCCAGGACGAAAAGCTGACAGTGACTCAGGCGGGATCAGTAAGCGGAGCGCCCCCAGTCCTGCACTTCCAGTACCAGCTGAGCGAGCGACGGTTCTCCTGCTGGGACACGGTTCTTTCAGACGATGCACTCTACCTGGAAATCCCTGCCGGAGCTCTCCACAATGGCAGCAAAGAAGGGTACGTTGGGTTAATGATCTGTCATCATACAGCTCTATATTGAAGCTGACAGCGGGACTATATCTGTCTGTCTCTACATGGTTCGGCTTTAACTGACATTTTTAGGTCACAGTAGAACAAACGGCTGGTTTAATTTTAGTCAAAAGCAGCTCGAGATAGTTTTCCGTGTGATGTGTCTTCACCGGTATGAGGTTGTGAATGATGCAGCCGCTCTTGATGAAAGTTCTTCCAGTTATTTCTCATTTGGATTCATCATCATGTCCAGTCATGTGCTGTCTGTGAGGTCACTGGAGGCATTAGAACCTTCAACGAGCAGGTGGTGGACTGTCAGAAAGCATTAAATAAGTGTGTGTGTTCTGACTGAAGTTGTTCTGTGGCTAGTACATCTGCATTATTACATAAGATACACATTATGTAAAAGCAGCAGTGCGTCACCATTTCTCTCTCTCTCTCTCTTTACACTGCAGTTTCACCAGGCTTCTGGAGTTTGCAGAGGAGCAGTTGAAAGTCAGCTATGTGTTCCTGTGGCTTCACAAAAACAGAGACGATCGATGTAAGATACATTTAAACACATATTAAAGTTATATTTTACAAAAAAATGCTAATTCTGTCAGCGATGACTCACACTCATGTTGTACCAAACCAGTACTGTCTTGTATGTAACACAACCAAAGATTTTTTTTGGAAACCGAGGCTAAATCCACATTAATCCAGATACATTTGAAAACACTTTTGCCTTTAGTTCACTCTGAGATGCTGTTTTTGTCCAGCAAAAACAGCTTTTGGAAGACGTTCACCCAAGTGGATACATTTGAGAACTGTGTTTTCACATTGTAGTATGAACTGTGCAAACGTAGGTATTCGAAAATGCTTGTTTAGTCATGCATATTTTGGGTGTATTGGCATTGTTGTGCCTGCTGTTCACTTTCATAGTGTTGCTAAAGATACAATCTTCGTATCACATTCCTGCAAAGATGATAATATTTACTCGCAATTGCTGTCTTGCAGCAAAACATGAGGGCAATTGACTGTTTGCAAAGACTTGCCCCCTTTAGTTACTGTTGCTATGTCCGACAAGCTATGCCACTCTCACACCACACATCATGTTCTCACGCAGCGAAAAATACATCGCGGAGCAAAGAGGATACTGAAAACGCCTCTACAGACAAGACAGAGTTGATATGAAACAATTTTTAAAGAAATTTAAACAATAAATACTGTTTTTTGGCTCTTTAATGTGTCGTGACAGATCGCTGTAGCACCTCAGTTCAAGCGGCTCATGAACTGATCATTTCTTCCTACTAGTTCATTTATAGCATCAAATAAACATGAATGAACGTCAGAAGGTATGTTGTTTCAAATGCGGAAAGACATAATTTTTCAAGTTCAAGTCCACCGACGTTCATCTACTAATTCCCCTGACTGCTTTGTCGGACAAAATGGTGGATTCAGCATTATGGTTGGTTAGATCGCCTGTCAATCAAACCCCTGGTGAAGGGTCAGTTGCGTTTTATACCATACATGGAATGCCGATTTTGAGTGACCATGACACACCAGTGAGTGGTAGGAAATTTTGCTAATAAATGATCATGCCAGAAGAATAGCGTAAAAAACGTCTTATCTCGGTGAGCTTTTATGACGATTTACACATGCACAGCAAGGGGACTTAAAGGGTTAGTTCACCCAAAAATGCCCTCATGCCGTTCCACACCCGTTGTTCATCTTTGGAACACAAATTAAGATATTTTTGATAAAATCCGAGAGCTCTCTGACTCCTCCATAGACAGCAAATTACCACCACTTTCAAGGTCCTGAAAGACATCATTAAAATAGTCCACATGACTGCAGTGATTCAACCTTAATGTTACGAAGCGTAGAAGACTGACAGGATAGAGTAGAATTTGTTGAATAAAGTTGTTATTTTTGTTTTGCTTCATAACATTAAGGTTGAACCACTGTGGTCACATTGACTATTTTAACAATGTCTTTAGTATCTTTCTGGACCTTGAAAATTGGGGTAAATTGCTGTCTATGGGCAAATCATATACCTCTCAGATTTGATCCAATATATCTTAATTTGTGTTCCTAAGATGAACGAAGGTCTTACGGGTTTGGAACGACAAGAGGGTGAGTAATTAATGACAGAATTTTCATTTTTGGGTGAACTAACCCTTTAAGTATTTTCAGATGTTTAGGTTTAAAAAAACACTTTAAAAAGCTAGTGTGGAGGGAGTGTTTTGAAATGAAAATGCCATCTTCAGTATCCAGATTAATGTGAATGTAGGTTGTCGGATTTCAAAAATATGGCTTATCCATATGACTTGTGCACTGTTATTATGGCTTTTTAATCAGCTTGACAGCCCCGTTATGATTGGTGTACAATCTGCAAAAAACGAAAGAAGTAAGTCATACGGGTTTGCAACAACATGCAGAGTAAATAATTAAAATTTAATTTGGGTTCTCTAATTTTTTAAAACTGGATAATGAATCTTTTACTTACCATAATTCAGTAAATGAATAACTGTCTTTGTCTCCACTTTTGCAGTGTCCATCATGAAGACCTTCCACTACATGGGTTTTGAAGTGGTGAAACCTGGTCACCCGCTGGTGCCGGCCCGGCCCGATCTTCTCTTTATGGTCTATTCCATAGACAGCAGTAGTTCTGATGAAGAGTGAGCATCACACTCTCACTCACTCTTAAAATGCCCCCACCCCTCTTGCTCCTTCTCTCTGTGCCCCCTTTATACCTCTGCATCAAAGTGACTTTTAGGATGGGGGTAGGGGCGAAGCTGGGCCATCTAACACTCTGATTGGTTCAGTTTCTGATATTAACCCACCAATCGATTCTGATTGGTCGTTCCATCAGCAGGAGGTGGGTTGGTGCTAAAGCAGAAATCCAGCATATCCTCTCTGTTAATTCACATCATATATCAAACTGTCTATACTGTGGTGTACTCTTATGTGTGGAACATTCAGAACAGGATACAGATCGCAAACATGGTAGTGATACTTCTTAAAGAAGGGAATGCATTTGTAATTGATTGTAAACCGTTTCCAGTGGCTTAAGGTGGTGAAATCAGGAATTTATTTGTTTATTCCAGTTTGACAGTCTTTTCTGCTCTGGTTTTACTCTTCTTTAGGAGTTACAGCTGTAACTTTTACTAGTTCACAGTACTCAGATGAAGCAAGGTGAAGCAAGCTGAATAGCTCTCAGCTCATACTCGACTCACTTCAACAGCACAATTAGCTCTTATAACACTCGTTAGGATTTATGCTGCGTTCCATTCAACTCAACTTTTGAATATCCACCTTCCTATTTAGAAAAGTGCAATCGAACGCACTTGAAGTTGGACTTTTAGCTTGGAAATCATGATTTCAGTCTATAACGTCACAGACGGCACCTGAGATGTGCGCAGTTAATGCTAAACATTCACTTTTATGCAAATAAAACACATCGGTAAGTCAAAGTTCCCACATTATATTACCAATAAAACCAAGAAACGTTGCAGTGACGTGTGTAAAACCCACTAAATGATCCTCACTGTTGATAATCTCGCATCTGTAAAATGAAAGCTAGCATTGCATATTAATATAGTCAGAATGTCATGCAATAAATGGCTTTATTTTTGGAAGTCAAAGGTATTACGTATGAAAAATATCTTGCATTAAACATTGGATGGAACGCAGCATTCTACAGTGTATCATTCCAGACCCCAACAATGCACTTGAGTGTAAGTTTAGGTTGAGTTTAGTTGAAATTTTTCTCAGTCTGGTTGTGAGGTTTGCTTTTCTTTGAGTAGAAGTTGTTCAGTCAGGTCCGTTGCTTTTATTTCTTTTAAAATGAAGCCAGACCTGAAAACTCCTAGATGCATGAGCATGTTTGTGATGAAATCATTCTAGTTTTAAAAATCCTGAAGGTCCTGGTATCCTCATTTTTATTTAGGGAGATGCATAGACCTTCTACATGAGTCTTACCGTAATCCATCACAGCATTTGTCTTCACCATCCCAAATCAACAGGAAACATGAGAGCAAACCAACCACACCCTCTGCCCCTCAGGGGCTTTAACACAAGCACTTTAGGAAAACACAAGCAATTCAGCCCACGGTGCATTGCACATCCATTAGACAGAGATGTACTTTGAGCCGTCAAGATGTCTTGCAGTGTTTAGTGAACTTGACATACTTGCCAAAGATAATGGTCTCCATTCAAAGCGAAAGCCTCAAGTTTCATTCAGATAAGACTGGTGAACCTACCTTAGCAGCACCTTCAGATAGTAGGATCGGTCCCGGCGCAGTCAGGTAAAACATGCAAAAACATTCCCTGGAGCGGAAGTCTCTGTTTCTTTGATTCTTGGTCATCTCTGTGGAAATTAGGTGCAATGAATTCAGTTCTGTATACTTCTCAGCAGGGTGGCCTTTAGGTTTTGCATGTGTAAATAGACCTAACTTTTCCTCATGGGCTGTGACAATAAGCTTTTAGAGAATGTTTTTTGTTCATCCACTTAAATTTTATTTTTATCTATATGATTTTATTTTGTCTATATTGATTGATTTGTTTGTAGTGTAGACTTTAGCGTAAATCTGAAATCATTTAATGACAATCTACACTTGTATACCTTGAACTTTTTCCTTATGTCCAAATAAAACACGTGACATGACTTCATGACTGACCTCTTTTTTTCCCTGCACAAATAAAATCAGTTTGACTCTTCTAGATGGATTGTGTGAACTGAATGGGGAAATAAAATTAAGTTACGGATGTTGAATAGTGCAAGTACATATTTGTTCACAAGGAAAAAATGTGAACTTAATATTAAACTATTGAAACTAAAGTAAAATGTGACCATCTATGAAAAATGGTTGTTATTCACTGAAAAATGATCAATGATAAGGAATCTATTACGTAGCCTATATATATTTTTCATTAATATTTAATTGCTAACGATGATAGTAATATTTAGTTGTACAAATTTTGTGTACTGTTGATGAGAAATACCACTCATTTATAATGTTTATAAGCTGTCAGGCTTCTACAACAAAACTACATTTCCTATCATCCTCTGTTGCAATACAGAGCATAAATAACACGTCAAATATGAAGGCAAAATTAATTAGTCATTGTAAAATGTCCATGTTCATTAAGTAACTGCATTCTATGAGAAACATCATAAATAATAGCTTAAAGAGTTAGTTCACCCAAAAATGAAAATTCTGTCATTTATTACTCACGCTCATGCCGTTCCACACCTGTAAGACCTTCATTAATCTTCGGAACACAGATTAAGATATTTTGGTTGAAATCCGATGTCTCGGTGAGGCCTGCATTGACAGCGATGACATTTCCTCTCTAAAGATCCATTAATGTACTAAAAACACATCTAAATTAGTTCATGTGAGTACAGTGGCTCAATATTAATATTATAAAGCAACAAGAATATTTTTGGTGCGCCAAAAAAACCAAAATAATTAATTATTTAGTGATGGCCGATTTCAAAACACTGCTTCAGGAAGCTTCAGAGCGTTATGAATCAGTGTGTCGAATCTGCTGTTCGCAGCGCCAAAGTCACATGATTTCAGCAGTTTGACACGCGATCCGAATCATGATTCGATACGCTGATTCATTATGCTCCAAATCTTCCTGAAGCAGTGTTTTGAAATCGGCCATCACTATATAAGTCTTTTTTTTTTGGCGCACCAAAAATATTCTTGTCACTTTATAATATTAATACTGAACCATTGTACTCACATGAACTGATTTAAATATAATTTTAGTATATTAATGGATCTTGAGAGAGGAAGTGTCATTGCTGGCTATGCAGGCCTTACTGAGTCATCAAATGGTAATAAACTAACAAAACTCTAAATATTTGCTTAGTTATTTCTCAACCTCACTTGATTTTGTTCCATCATTAGACATTATGGCGCTTTGGAAAACTATCTGAAACCATTTTCCTTTTGGAGGTACCTTCATACTGAAACGCTGACTGACTCCCGTAGACCGGCTGAACTGAAGAGCCGCAGGACATATGCACTTAACGATCCGTGCCGGGTTACATCACAATAATCTCGTCCATTAAAATGACCTAAATTCTCTCACTGTGTGACCCGTTAACATTTCTGTGCTGCCGGGTTACTCTGCGAGCTTATATCATCGTGTTCAGGTCTGACTGACTTCTGAAACCGTAATCCGCGCGCTTATGCAACACGTGCCTAATTTTCCCGCACTTCTTAGAAAGCCGGGAAAATACGTTGAGTCAGTCAACAGATCTGATTAATCCCTCATCAAATACAAACTTTAGTCTTAACTCTTATATCATCCACACAAAAATGTTTTTCTTTGAGGTATATCTTGCAACAATTTACCATGGTAATCGAAGTTTTACCAAAAGTAGGTTACTGCAGTAAAATTGAGGTAAGGAGATTAGCCAACACATATATTTAAGAGTAATTTCATGTCTATATATATATATATATATATATATATATATATATAAAACATTATTTGATCAAGGACCTGTATTTTTATTTTTTTACTGTAATAAAATTACACATTTTGTGGTTACCATAGTACATTTTTTGTAAACGCTATTTGGGCAAAGAAATAAACTTATAGTTTCAAACCACACTACCCTGAAAACTCTTGGTTACACAACACTTACATTAGAGTAACAAATATCCAGATTAACACATTTACATTTAATCTATTATTCAACAAATACCACCAGCTGTGTGACGTTAAGTGAGGAACCTTCTAGAATTAGATTATCAGAAACAAAACGACTCAGACAATGTTTATCGTTTTGTGTTTAATAAAGAAAATGACAGATGAACAGACAGAGCAATATGAATTTCTTTAGGAATCCCAGCGGGCTTTTACATTGTACTAGAAAACAAGTGCAGGTGTTTTATTTGTCTTTCTCCTTCTGTTCTTTATCTTTTTTGTCCTTCTCAGCTTTGGCCTCTTCTGCTTCGTGTTTCTTGATAAGTTCTTCCACTTCCTTCTGCTTGAGGACTTTGATTCTGGTCTTGCCGTTCTCTCGTGTCAGTGTGGCGATCTCCACTGCAAAGATCGGCAGAGAAAAAAAGAGGGAACACAATCAGATGTTTGTCCATGTGATGGAAGTCAACCATCAACTGTTTGGTAATGGTTACCCATATTCTTCAAAATATCTTCTTTTGTGTTCAGCAGGGGAAAGAAACTCATACTGGTTTGGAACAACTTGAGGGTGAGTAAAGGATGACAGAAGTTTAATTTTTGGGAGAACTATCACTTTAAGAGTTTGTATCTGAATAGTTATTTAATTAGCTTTTGGGGTTTATATACAGTTATCGGAAGCCCATTTATGCTTCAAAGTAAAAAAATAAAGATAATTGTGATATATTTTAAATAATTAAAATAAGTCATGCATAAAAAGTAAAAAAAAATTAAATAAAAATTAAAAGGTAATTGCGAATTCATGTGTCACACTATGTTTAATTGTTAAAAGGAGTTTGTTTCTGGATGACTGCTTTGACAGCAGTGTTACTGTAGTTGAGCACGTGAGCAGCTGCATTAAGCTGAGAGCTCAGATGGATTGTGGGTCTGTATATAGTGTCATGATCATTCATAATGCAGAGATCGGCTCTCCGCCAGACTGCCTCAATCTTCCAGCCTTGTCTGCATGCTAAAACATTTATTCCATCTCTGTCTTGCCAAACACGCACCTTTCTCTGCTGAGAGCTTGCTGACGTCCATGGTCTTGTTCAGCACTTTGACGGCGAGAGCGAGGGCGGCCGACAGAGTCATCTCTCCCTCTTTATAGTCCTGCTTCAGCATTGACACAGCAGCCTACAACACACACACACACACACACACACACACATTAAGTCTCTGAGCTGAGGTCATTAGTGTTTTGACATCTTTCTTTTGTGATAATGGAACAGAAGTCTTGAATTGATGACAGCGTGTCGTTGCCATCTACTGGCTGAATCACAATATTAATTACAGTGCACTAGTAGTTGGATAGTTTGATGTCCGATTTACCATGGAATCATTTTAAACTGGTTCCTTTTGAAGAATCAAACTGATTCAACAAAACAAAATAATATTTGACACAATCTACATGATTAAACAGTGATTAAAAAAAAGCAGTATAACAGAAATTCTTTGTGAGGACTTCTGGGAACACTTATTAATAACTAGACCTAGGACTGTTTGCATATCTGCAGAATAGACATTAACATGGACAAATGTGTTAAATGGAGATGAGAGCACTATACATGTATTGGTTGCTGAAAGATTTTATACAATAGTACTATAAATCAGAAGTTAATATTGTGTTATTTTAGACACAATAGTGTCTGTTTTGCTCAATTTTGCCAAGACAAAGCCGAACTGTTCGTCTGCAAGCAACACAAAGAGGGATTTCTGAATCTGCGTTTTGAACGAATCAGGTGAACCAATGATTCAATGGAACATTCATAAAGAGAACCATTTACTTCAGTCCTGAATGAATCAGCCGTTTGAATGAATCAAATCGAATGAATCATTAAGACATTTATCGCCACCTACTGGCAGTTTTAGTTTAGAGTAGGCCTATAAATTTAATTAAAAATAATTTAATATTTCCATATTATAAAAAAAAAAAACAGAAAAACGTTAAAGGTAGGCTATAGTTCATCCAAAATGAAAATTCAACCTCATGGTCCAAAAATTTATGTGTAATAAATTCTATGCTGAATCAAATAAAATATTTATTTCTGAAGCTAATTTTTTGTAATGTCTATTTGATGCTTTACACAATAATGACTTTAAATAATCTTTTTGGGAGTAATTTCTCAGCCAAATGTGATGTGCGATTAATTAATCACCACATAATGTAAATAATTGGATTTAAAAAAATGTAAAAATCACTTGACGGCCCTAAAATAAACATAATAAACACTGTAGCATTTTTACACTTTTTTTTTTAACAAGTCGTTTCTGCTCATCAACGCTGTATTTATTTTATCAAAAATACAGTAAGAACAGTAATATTGTGATATATTATTACAATTTAAGATAGCTGTTTTCTATTTGAATATATTATAAAATGTATTTTATTCCTGTGATCAAAGCTGAATTTTCAGCATCATTACTCCAGTCTTCAGTGTCACATGATCCTTCAGAAATCATTCTAATATGCTGATTTGCTGAAACACATTTCTGATTATTATCAATGTTGAAAACAGTTGTGCTGCTTAATATTTTTGTGAAAACAGTGATGTTTTTCAGGATTCTTTGATGAATAGAAAGTTGAAAGGTCTTTCGCAACATTGTAAATGTCTTCACTTTTGATCAATTTAATGCATCCTTGCTGAACATAAGTATTATTTTGTTTAAAATATCTAAAGACATTTGCAGAACTTTGTGGACGCATATTTCGTTTGATTCACTGAAATTAATCGGACTTTCTAGCACTAGTTGGACAGTTTAAGCATGTCACAGCTTCAAACAGGACAATGCATAAGAATGAGAATGTGTGCGTTTCACTCACTGCGCTGTTGTTTCCGATGCATGTGGCTTTCCAGCCTCCATAGTTTCCGCTGGGGTCGCTCTGATAGAGCTGGAATCCGTAGTGTTTATCCCATCCCATATACAGCAGAGACACACCGAAGGGTCTTTTACCTGATAAAACACACATACAGTTTTTATTCAGCAGCCCAAAACCTCACCAGGATTATGTTAGAAACAGATTCATAATGTACAACAGTTTTGACTTTGCTGTCGTACCTCCAAACTGTGTGTAAGCCTGTTTGATGTCACACAGGGCAGTGACCAGCTGCTCACAGGGGATGGGCTCCTGATACTGCAGGAGGTACCTGCACACACAATCACATTCAATGTGACTCTCATATGCATAATTAACCCATTCTTTTGCCTTACAACTACATAACGCAGTCAAAATAACGCGTTACTCACCTCTGTGCGATGAGTCTCAGCTCGTTCGTGAGGACGTTGGCATCTGACGTGATTCCCGCAACACTGCATGCCATGTCTCTGCATTACAGAATCACCACAACAGTGTTATTGTAATCGAACACTAGCAAAAATCATTTTCAGCAATTGAAATAAGGCTGACATAAAATATAAATATTTGTTGAAAACTTACATTTAAAAACAAACTAAAATAAGCCTTGACAGCTTAAATAAACTGAAGTACTAAAATTGCATAAACTAAAACTTAAATCATAATAAAGCTAAATAGAAATATTTAAAAAGAAATGTCAAAAGCACATAAAATGACTAAAACTTAAATTAAAATTACAAAAAAATGACTAACAAATTAGCATTGACAACTGAAATAAGATTAATCTGAAGTACTAAAATTACTCAAACTAAAACGACAAACGTACATAATTTTTCTAAAACTTAAATTGAATTGAAAAACTAAACTTAGCCTTGACAACTAACTGAAATAAGTTCAAGTTGAAGTACTAAAATTCCTAAAACTTAAATATAAAGCTAAATATAAATATTAAAAAACAAGTGACAAAAGCGCAACATAATGACTAAAACTTAAATTTAAATGAACACAAAAAATTAGCCTTGAAAACTAATTGAAATAAGTTTAAGCTGACATACTAAAATTACTAAAACTTAAATATAAAGCTAAATAGAAATATTTAAAAAGAAAAAAATGACAAAAGCACAACAAAATGACTAAAACCTAAAATAAAATGAAAACATCCAAAAATTTGCTTTGACAATTAACTGAAATAAGTTTAAGTTGAAGTACTAAAATTACTAAAACTAAAACATAAAGCTAAATAGAATTATTAAAAAAACACAAATGACATAAGCATACCAAATTTACATAAACTTAAATTGAAATGGAAAACTAAACTTAGCCTTGACAACTAACTAAAATAATTTTAAGTTGAAGTACTAAAATTACTAAAACTCAAAAATAAAGCTAAATAGAAATATTAAAAAACAAATGTCAAAAGCACATACAATGGAGTTTGAGACTCACTGTATGTCATTTCCATGTACTGAACTCTCAACTATGCCAAGGTAAATTCAATTTTTGATTCTAGGGCACCTTTAATTTGAAGTACTAAAATTACTAAAACTTAAATGTAAAGCTAAATAGAAATATTAAAAAACAAAAATGATAAAATGAAACTAAAATAAACTAAAATTATCCTTGAAAACTAACTGAAATAAGTTTAAGTTCAGGAATAAAATTCCTAAAACTTAAATATAAAGCTAAATAAAAATATTTTAAAAAACAAAAATGATAAAAGCACAACATAATAAAACCTAAATTAAAATGAAAACATACAAAAATTAGCCTTGAAAACTAACTTAAGTTTAGTACTTAAACTTAAAATAAGTTCAAGTTGAAGTACCAAAACCTAAAAATAAAGCTAAATAGAAATATTAAAAAACAAACATGACAAAAGCACAACAAAATTACCAAAACTTAAATTAAAATGAAAAACTAAACTTAGCCTTGAAAATTAACTGAAATAATTAAGTTGAAGTACTAAAATTACTAAAACTAAAATAAAAATAAAGCTAAATAGAAATATTTACACACAAATGACAAAGCACAACAAAATGACAAATAAAAATGAAAGACTAAAAGCCTTGACAATTATTTGAATAAGTTTAAACGAAGTACTAAAATAACTAAAACTTAAAAATAAAGCAAAATACAATTGTTAAAATGACTAAATTAAAACTAAAATATGAAAATAAAAGCATAAATCTTATAATAGCTTATACGTAATACTATAAAAATAGCCCTGCCATACATGCTCCTACAAAAAGAGATTTCTCAAGCACAGAAATCTAATTAATCTACACCTTAAATATTAATGCAATTCCTCCCATATCAGAAATAATAAAAATGTGCTTTTCAACTCCTCTTGGGAAACTCTTAGGAGTTGAAAAGCCGTGATTATCAAGGTATTTGTGTTCAAGTAATCGTGAGAATGATTTAACTCATATGAAAACACGACTCACTCATTGAGTTTGTAGATCTTCTCGGAGAAGAAAACCTCGTCCAGAAGTTTGTGGATGTTCCTCCTCTCCGCCGCCAGCAGCACGCCGTCATTAGCCAGGATGCCCAGGCAGGTGCCAGCGTGACCGATGGCCTCCATGGCATATTCTACCTGATACAGACGGCCTGCCAACAACACAACACACACACTGAGACCCCATTTACATGTGACATGAATCAGCATGTTTAATAATAACACATAACAGAAATAATAAAACAGTGGATATGGAGACTCTCACCTTCTGGAGAGAAGATGGTCGTTCTTGAGTCATATCTCCGAGACTGTTACATAAAACAAAAAAGGAGTGTATTCTGAATTTAACATATTGTGAATCAATAAACTGCATTAAAAATAGATCCACTAATAAGGCAACACTTACCATAGTGCCCTTAAATAAAACAAACCCTGCAAAAAGGAGGGAAAATGCTTAATTTATCAGTAATACATTGCATATAGAGGTAAAATGCATTATTATTCATAATATTATATTATTTATTAAATAAATAACTCGTTGATTTGTGCTGCTGTCATAACCTAACGCACTTAAACACTCAAAGAGCAGCAAAATGTAGCAGAAACACACACAAAACACATCAAGCTCACAAAATACAATGACTTTATTATCATAAATGAGATATTATGAAGCATAAATGTGAAATTTTAAGCTGCTTTCGGTTTCTCCTGTATGAATGTTTTAGCTTTAGCATTAGCACCTGCATCACAGCATGAAGCAGCAACTTTTCATTTCATTTAAGTTTATCCTTTACTCAATTAATCTCACATCACCTCAGGGCCTTACACGCGCACAGAAGGCTGTGGTTTGTGATGGCCATCATATATAGGTTGTAAAATACAGCAAAATATTATTTTTTTTTCATACCTAATGCCTGTGCTCGCGCTGCCTGTTCACTGTTGCGGCTGCGACTCCGCTAAAGAATCTCACTGCAGCGAGAAGCGCGTCCACTCT
The DNA here is from genome assembly GCA_036281575.1 of Ancherythroculter nigrocauda. Taxonomy (NCBI): domain Eukaryota; kingdom Metazoa; phylum Chordata; class Actinopteri; order Cypriniformes; family Xenocyprididae; genus Ancherythroculter; species Ancherythroculter nigrocauda. The sequence goes on from VTFQ01000015.1 coordinate 28,155,472, forward strand.
GGATTCACTTCCGTGGAGAGTCACGTGTGTTACGTGAAGCTCTCTGATTGGTTCCCAACTTTCGGTTAGCGGTTAGTTTGATTTTTACCGTTTTAACGGTCACCAATATCATAAATCCTGCAAAGTTTTTTATATTTTCATTTTTTTAAAAAATGTATATACATTTATAACACTATACTAAGTATTATATTACCGTTACATCAATGGAAGCGACAGTAAAAATGACATCTTTCTGTCTTCTGACCGCCGTTATCAATCGCTCTCAAATTTTTTCCTCTTTTTGAAAGTTATGAAAACACTATTGTGCTATTTTGCTATTTGTGCAAATGGAAACGCAAAAAATACATACATTCACTGCTATAACAGTTTACCCAACAATTCCACTTCTGAGAAACCCAGTTTTGTGAAATACTTTCAAACGAAAAAAACTAATTATCCGCACTCGCTTGTGCCTTCTTAAGGAGTTATTTAATAATTTTACTCTGCAAAGCACATATACACCAGTAAGTGTTATTAAACGACAATTAAAAACTGACTCTTTAAATTTTAGATACTTTTCAAATGCCTTTTATGTATATAATTTATTGCTTAACATAAGAAAATATTCATAAAATATTATTTGAATAAAACTATGATATTCTAAGCAAAGTAAACTAAACAGAAATACGGAGCCCCGCACATGACATGCAAGAAAAAAAGTAAATCATGCACACAATTTAATATTTCATTCCCTCGATTTACTAAATCGTGCGCACGACTTACTAAAACATGCGCACGATTTAATATTTCGTTCCCTCGATTTATAAATCATGTGCATGATTTATAAATCGAGGGAATGAAATAGTAAATCGTGCACACGTTTTAGTAAATCGAGGGCACGAAATATAAATCATGCACACGATTTAGCCTACTATTCCTGCATGTCATGTCCAGGGCTCGGTACAAACAATTTAAATGTTTTCTGAAAATGTAACTGTAGCCATTTAGGATGAATAAATGTGGAAGCTTTTCTGTGATGGATGTATGTTCACTATTGGACATTGTTAGACAAATTAAAAGACAAATTAAAGTGTGAAATGTTTTAATTTTATGTTAACCAGGACAAAAGTGCCAGTAGTTTCTGAAAAACCGTCATATTATTGCCTGATTCCAGGAGCTTTGTGCTGACGAGAGTGGCCAAGCTAGATTGAATATGCTCTACATTCTACAGGAATGACTCGCTCATTTCCACAGCGCCCCCAGTGTAAGGGAGACGCATTACATGCACTTTATCAATGTACAAATTATGAATATTTCCAAAAAAATGTATATTAAGTGAAATGTTAGAGGGTGTATAGTATTATAAATGCAAAAAAGACAAACTCAGCATGCTGATGTCATTATTTATTAAAAATTATTTACAATAACAGCATAATTCAAGAAAAAATTTGTTGTCTACTGCATCGTTCACCCCAGTGCTGAGGATTTGCATACTGTCTCCACATACAGAACACAAGGACTGAAGCCAAACATCGCAACAAGGCAAACAGCACTGTGACAGTACAAAAACCAGCCACCGTTCACTCTCTAACGTGAGCTCAGATTAATATTTATATATCATATGATGTTTATGGTTGAACATACGCCTCGGGCTCCATCAGACATCGTTAAAAAGCATCTTCTTTAATCTTTTAGTCATCATTGTCACTCACAATCCCAGTAACAGAAGACACCAAGTGGACGATCATAATAAATAAACTCTTTTACTGGATCGGATCAAAACAAAGAGTGCTTTTTTTGTTGTTGTGGCGGGAATATGTGGACGTTCATACAGAAACAAAAGCTGGGAAATGAAGAAACAACAGTGAACGTGTGGACACTTTCACTCCATCAAAGTGCCCGTGTCAAAATCAGCACCATGAAACAAGAGCAAAGCCTCCATTGGCTGCGAGGTCGTGCAGTCTTTGCGTCCAGACTGAAAAGCTCAGGTTAGAAGAACAGTTCCTTGACACGCGTTGCAGGCACTGCAATATGAAATGCCCAAAGTTTACGCTCCACAACCAGACCGCAAAAATACACCTTATCGCACCGAATCACGATTTGGAGAGAAACGTTGGACATTTGTTGCTTTAAGTGCAAAATAATGACATCCTCCGAGACGGGAGGATTCTGCTAACAAGAGGCACAGCGTTCAGAGTTCATCCTGAAGGCCTCTAGGTGGCGCTGTGCCGATCAGAGGTCCGCCGGGCGTCTCCGCGGCTATGAGTCTGATTGTGCTACAGCAGCAGAGAACGAGCTACGTACTTTAGGATGCCTCCGTGTCTGAAAAATGCCACATCCATGTCGTTCTCGAAAAGAGCCATGACACTGAAACTCTTCCCTGTGCTCGTCTGCAAACAGAAGAAGACAAAAACTTTAGATGTCACATGGACAAAAATATGTATTCAAAGGAAAATTGCAACTTAAGAGTAGGACAAATTTCAATTCACAAGCAATTTGGTTATATTTTACTACATAATGGGCCATTTTGCTTGCATATAAAATAAATTCTCTCTTAGCTACTGCTATAAATTATATGGGAAACTTTTAACATGGTACACTACAAAAATATGAATTTTAATAACAGCAGGTCCCAAATGATGTAATTCTATTGTTATTTATCCAATAGATGAGTTAGTGAGTCTTCATGAATGATTCATTTAAAAGGACCAGCTCAGAAAAACATTTTGTTTGTCCTACACTGGTTGTGCTGCTTGTTTTTGATACACTAAAAAGAACTGGTTTATAAGAGTCATTTGATCATGAATCGGACTACACTGCTTACGCTGTCTGCTTTTGATTCACTATAAAGAACTGGTTTATAAGAGTCATTTGATCATGAATCAGGACTACCCAGGTTATGCTGTCTGCTTTTGATTCACTATAAAGAACTGGTTTATAAGATTCATTTGTTCCTGAATCGGACTACACTGCTTACGCTGTCTGCTTTTGATTCACTATAAAGAACCGGTTTATAAGAGTCATTTGATCATGAATCGGACTACCCAGGTTATGCTGTCTGCTTTTGATTCACTATAAAGAACTGGTTTATAAGATTCATTTGTTCCTGAATCGGACTACACTGCTTACGCTGTCTGCTTTTGATTCACTATAAAGAACTGGTTTATAAGATTCATTTGTTCCTGAATCGGACTACACTGCTTACGCTGTCTGCTTTTGATTCACTATAAAGAACTGGTTTATAAGATTCATTTGTTCCTGAATCGGACTACACTGCTTACGCTGTCTGCTTTTGATTCACTATAAAGAACTGGTTTATAAGATTCATTTGTTCCTGAATCGGACTACACTGCTTACGCTGTCTGCTTTTGATTCACTATAAAGAACTGGTTTATAAGAGTCATTTGTTCCTGAATCGGACTACACTGCTTACGCTGTCTGCTTTTGATTCACTATAAAGAACTAGTTTATAAGAGTCATTTGATCATGAATCGGACTACACTGCTTACGCTGTCTGCTTTTGATTCACTATAAAGAACTGGTTTATAAGAGTCATTTGATCATGAATCAGACTACCCAGGTTATGCTGTCTGCTTTTGATTCACTATAAAGAACTGGTTTATAAGAGTCATTTGATCATGAATCGGACTACACTGCTTACGCTGTCTGCTTTTGATTCACTATAAAGAACCGGTTTATAAGAGTCATTTGATCATGAATCGGACTACCCAGGTTATGCTGTCTGCTTTTGATTCACTATAAAGAACTGGTTTATAAGATTCATTTGTTCCTGAATCGGACTACACTGCTTACGCTGTCTGCTTTTGATTCACTATAAAGAACTGGTTTATAAGATTCATTTGTTCCTGAATCGGACTACACTGCTTACGCTGTCTGCTTTTGATTCACTATAAAGAACTGGTTTATAAGATTCATTTGTTCCTGAATCGGACTACACTGCTTACGCTGTCTGCTTTTGATTCACTATAAAGAACTGGTTTATAAGATTCATTTGTTCCTGAATCGGACTACACTGCTTACGCTGTCTGCTTTTGATTCACTATAAAGAACTGGTTTATAAGAGTCATTTGTTCCTGAATCGGACTACACTGCTTACGCTGTCTGCTTTTGATTCACTATAAAGAACTAGTTTATAAGAGTCATTTGATCATGAATCGGACTACACTGCTTACGCTGTCTGCTTTTGATTCACTATAAAGAACTGGTTTATAAGATTCATTTGTTCCTGAATCGGACTACACTGCTTACGCTGTCTGCTTTTGATTCACTATAAAGAACTGGTTTATAAGAGTCATTTGTTCCTGAATCGGACTACACTGCTTACGCTGTCTGCTTTTGATTCACTATAAAGAACTGGTTTATAAGAGTCATTTGATCATGAATCAGACTACCCAGGTTATGCTGTCTGCTTTTGATTCACTATAAAGAACTGGTTTATAAGAGTCATTTGATCATGAATCAGACTACACTGGCTGCGCTGTCTGCTTTTGATTCACTATAAAGAACTGGTTTATAAGAGTCATTTGATCATGAATCGGACTACACTGGCTGCGCTGTCTGCTTTTGATTCACTATAAAGAACTGGTTTATAAGAGTCATTTGATCATGAATCAGACTACCCAGGTTATGCTGTCTGCTTTTGATTCACTATAAAGAACTGGTTTATAAGAGTCATTTGATCATGAATCAGACTACACTGGCTGCGCTGTCTGCTTTTGATTCACTATAAAGAACTGGTTTATAAGAGTCATTTGATCATGAATCAGACTACCCAGGTTACGCTGTCTGCTTTTGATTCACTATAAAGAACTGGTTTATAAGAGTCATTTGTTCCTGAATCGGACTACACTGCTTACGCTGTCTGCTTTTGATTCACTATAAAGAACTGGTTTATAAGAGTCATTTGATCATGAATCAGACTACCCAGGTTATGCTGTCTGCTTTTGATTCACTATAAAGTACTGGTTCATAAGAGTCATTTGTTCCTGAATCGGACTACACTGCTTACGCTGTCTGCTTTTGATTCACTATAAAGAACTGGTTTATAAGAGTCATTTGATCATGAATCGGACTACACTGCTTACGCTGTCTGCTTTTGATTCACTATAAAGAACTGGTTTATAAGAGTCATTTGATCATGAATCAGACTACCCAGGTTACGCTGTCTGCTTTTGATTCACTATAAAGAACTGGTTTATAAGAGTCATTTGATCATGAATCAGACTACACTGGTTGCGCTGTCTGCTTTTGATTCACTATAAAGAACTGGTTTATAAGAGTCATTTGATCATGAATCAGACTACCCAGGTTACGCTGTCTGCTTTTGATTCACTATAAAGAACTGGTTTATAAGAGTCATTTGATCATGAATCAGACTACACTGGTTGCGCTGTCTGCTTTTGATTCACTATAAAGAACTGGTTTATAAGAGTCATTTGATCATGAATCAGACTACCCAGGTTACGCTGTCTGCTTTTGATTCACTATAAAGAACTGGTTTATAAGAGTCATTTGATCATGAATCAGACTACCCAGGTTATGCTGTCTGCTTTTGATTCACTATAAAGAACTGGTTTATAAGAGTCATTTGATCATGAATCAGACTACCCAGGTTACGCTGTCTGCTTTTGATTCACTATAAAGAACTGGTTTATAAGAGTCATTTGATCATGAATCAGACTACCCAGGTTATGCTGTCTGCTTTTGATTCACTATAAAGAACTGGTTTATAAGATTCATTTGTTCCTGAATCGGACTACACTGGTTGCGCTGTCTGCTTTTGATTCACTATAAAGAACTGGTTTATAAGAGTCATTTGATCATGAATCGGACTACCCAGGTTATGCTGTCTGCTTTTGATTCACTATAAAAGAACTGGTTCATAAGAGTCATTTGTTCCTGAATCGGACTACACTGGTTGCACTGTCTGCTTTTGATTCACTATAAAGAACTGGTTTATAAGATTAGTTTGTGAATCGGACTATGCTGGTTGCGCTGTCTGCTTTTGATTCATTATAAAGAACTGGTTTATAAGAGTCATTTGTTCATGAATCAGACTACACTGCTTCCTCTGTTTTTTTTACTTACTAAAAAGAACCTGTTCATATGAGTCATTTGTTTGTGAATCGGACTACACTGGTTGCGCTGTCTGCTTTTGATTCACTATAAAGAACTGATTTATAAGAGTCATTTGTTCATGAATCAGACTACACTGCTTCCTCTGTTTTTGTTTTTTTACTTACTAAAAAGAACCTGTTCATATGAGTCATGTTTGTGAATCAGACTACACTTGTTACACCATCTGCTTTTGATTCACTATAAATTTGTTCATGATTCGGACTACACAGGTTGCACTTTACGTTTGTGATTCACTACAAAGAATTGGTTCATAAGAGTCATTTGTTTTTCTTTGGTTTGAGAATGTAGAAGAATATTACATCATTAATTTGCTTCCTGCAAGCTAAATTCCACATACATAAATAAAAATGTATTGGCTCTAAAATAGTCATTCAGACTACACTGGTTATTGAGGGCACATCTCAATGGAAATGCTAAAAAAGATGTTTTGTCCACTGTGAGTCGCTCTACCTGTACTGTGAGCTGTTGTCGGGGCGTGAGCTCCTGTGGGATGTTGATGGTGAATCGCTCTTTTCCACACAGCTCCAGCGAGTCGGCATTCTGTCCTGGCAGGAACTGCAGCGGAGCGATTCCCATCCCCACCAAATGATTCTTATGAATCTTCTCAAAGCTCTCCGCTATCACCGCACGCACCCCCTGAGACACACACAAACAGTCAGTATGTTTAGTGTTTGTGTAGCAGAAGATTTCCAGACATTTCCTCAGAAAAAGGATTACGGCTCCAGTACCAGTAAATAAGGTCCTTTGGCGGCCCAGTCGCGCGAGCTGCCAGAGCCGTACTCTTTTCCTGCCAGGATGATGAGGGGAACTCCATCTCTCTGATAGCGTTCAGCAGCTTCAAACACATCCAGCTGTGATGGGACAACACAAACCAAACCATGAGCTCAGAGTCAGAAGAAATCATGTTCAAACCGGTTCAGTCTGGACACTAACCGTTTGTCCTGTTGGAATGTGCAGTGTTTTGGGTCCGGTCTTCCCGATGAGACGGTTTTGAAGCTTAATGCTGGCAAATGTTCCTCGAGTCATCACAGCATCATTTCCTCTCCGTGCGCCGTAAGAATTGAACTCACGAGGGGTCAGACTGAATCAAATATATAAAGGAATTAAACTTAGCATCTGATTATCTTTATCATAAAATTTATCAACATAGTAATAAAAAGCAGTTTTACTACAAAAATGCAATGCAGGAGTTTCAAGAACACTGAACAATGACTCTGAGGAATGAATCGTTCAAATGAACCAATTCACTATAATGATTCTGACTTCTCATTTACTCACAGAGGGTCAAATATATGTGAAGCATACCGAAAAGAAACATTAAAATAATCTCACCGTTTGCTCTGCAGGTATTTGGCGGCAGCGCTGACTCTTGCGATGCTTCCCGCTGGAGAAATGTGATCGGTTGTTACTTTATCACCCAGAAAGAGGAGCGGATACGCACTGTCAATGGACTGAGGGGCGCACGCCTCTTTAGTCTGAGGTGAAGAGAAACAGGGGCAGAGTTAGTGTTGAAATACAGTGAAAACTGGGGAGATCCGCATCTGAATGACACTGAATGACTAAAATCTAAACTATTAAAAATCACTTTTGTTAAATTAAATAAAGCTGAAATAAAATAAAACATATATATTAGATGAAAAACTTAAACTTTAAAAACTTAAAATGAAAACTGCAAATGCTGCCTTGGCAACTAACTAAAAATAAGTTCAATTACTAAAACTTAAAACTTATTTTTAAACTGAAATAAAAAATTAAAGAAAAATAAAAAACAAAAACTAATAAAAATGACAAAAAAAACAAAGTGAAAACTGAAAATATAAAATTTAAAAATAATACTAAAATAACACTGGATGTCACTCACCAGTTTGCTGAAGAAGGACGGACAACGGATGTAGGTGGATTTTGGATCCCACGGGAAGAGGGCAGATTCAGCAGAGTCTAAACTGTTCCAGAACGTACTTCCTTTCTGCAGACAATCACACAAATCAGCTGGTATTAACATACAATTCTAATGATTCAACCGATTCAGTGAATCAATCACTTCATCTTCTTAAAGGATTGGTTCAGAATTAAAATTTCCTGATAATTTACTCACCCCCATGTCATCCAAGATGTTCATGTCTTTCTTTCTTCATTCCAAAAGAATTAAGGTTTTTGATGAAAACATTCCAGGATTTTTCTCCATATAGTGAACTTCAGTGGGGTTCAACGGGTTGAAGGTCAAAATGTGCAGCTTCATAGCGCTCTACATGATCCCAGATGAGGAATAAGGGTCTTATCTAGTGAAACAATTGCTCATTTTCTAAATAAAATAAAAATTACATACTTTTTAACCACAAATGCTCATCTTGCACTGTTCTGCGATGTGCCACGCATAACGTCATCATGTTGGAAAGGTCACGTGTGACATAGGCTGAAGTACCGACTCAGTGTTTACAAATCAATCATGCAAAGACTAAGTCAAATGCACTTTACAAAAAAAAAAGGTAGAACAACAATGTCGGACGATGCAAGACGAGCATTTGTGGTTAAAAACTATATAAATTGTATTTTTTATTTTTTTTAAAGAAAATGACCAATCGTTTCTCTAGATAAGACCCTTATTCCTCGTCTGGGATCATGTAGAGCCCTTTGAAGCTGCATTGAAACAACTGGACCTTCAACCTGTTGAAGTCCACTATATTGAGAAAATCCTGGAATGTTTTCCTCAAAAACCTTCATTTCTTTTTGACTGAAGAAAGAAAGACATCTTGGCTGACATGGGGGTGAGTAAATTTTCAGGAAATTTTATTTCTGAAGTGAACTAATCCTTTAAGAAAGGGTGCTATGAAACTCATCGCACCTCCATCCGGTTCTTCAGCTCTTTGAACATGGAGGCGATGACGATGTTCTCCTCTGTGTGGTTCACCTCCTCTTTGGATGGCCAGATATCCCGCAGATACACGTCCTTCCCCTCTGAGTTCACTCCTAGCGGTTCTGTCTCCAGATTGATGCTGACTGTGCCTGCGATCGCATACGCCACCACCAGCGGGGGTGAGGCCAAATAATTCGCCCGAACGCAGTCACACAGGCGTCCTTCTAAATGCCTGTTTCCAGACAAAACGCCACACGCCACCAAATCACCCTGCACACAAACAGACAGCTCAGGTTAATGTGCAGATGTTCAGAAAGAAAGAGACAAAATGAGAGTCTGCCTCACCTGTTTAATGGCGTCTACCACACTCTCAGGTAAAGGTGCTGTGTTGCCCACACATGTTGCACATCCATAACCCACCACCTCGAACCTGAAACCCATGATTGAAAAACATACAAAGGTCATTATTTAGAAATTGTGCGTGTGTTTATGTGAAAAGCGGCTATTATAATCATTCATTATCGGAATAGAAGACAAAAATCAAATTAAAAACTATGAAAAGCAATAAGCACTAAATGCAGCAGAAATGTTACAATTATATACAATTTAATTATACAGTACAGTGCAAAAGTTTGGAACCACTAAGATTTTTAATGTTTTTAAAAGAAGTTTCGTCTGCTCACCAAGGCTACATTTATTTAATTAAAAATACAGTAAAAACAGTAATATTGTGAAATATTATTACAATTTAAAATAACTGTTTTCTATTTGAATATATTTTACAAAGTAATTTATTCCTGTGATGCAAAGCTGAATTTTCAGCATCATTACTCCAGTCTTCAGTGTCACATGATCCTTCAGAAATCATTCTAATATGCTGATTTGCTGCTCAATAAACATTTATGATTATTTTCAATGTTGAAAACAGTTGTGTACTTTTTTTCAGGATTCCTTGATGAATAGAAAGTTCAAAAGAACAGCATTTATCTGAAATACAAAGCTTCTGTAGCATTATACACTACCGTTCAAAAGTTTGGGGTCAGTAAGAATTTTTATTTTTATTTTTTTGAAAAGAAATTAAAGAAATGAATACTTTTATTCAGCAAGGATGCATTAAATCAATCAAAAGTGGCAGTAAAGACATTTATAATGTTACAAAAGATTAGATTTCAGATAAACACTGTTCTTTTGAACTTTCTATTCATCAAATAATCCTGAAAAAAAATATTGTACACAAATATTTTGTACAATTGTACACATTAAATGTTTCTTGAGCAGCAGATCAGCATATTAGAATGATTTCTGAAGGATCATGTGACACTGAAGACTGGAGTAACGATGCTGAAAATTCAGCTTTGCATCACAGGAATAAATTACTTTGTGAAATATATTCAAATAGAAAACAGTTATTTTAAATTGTAATAATATTTCACAATATTACTGTTTTTAGTGTATTTTTAATTAAATAAATGTAGCCTTGGTGAGCAGACGAAACTTCTTTTAAAAACATTAAAAATCTTAGTGGTTCCAAACTTTTGGACTGTACTGTATATAAATTAAATAATTTTTTACAACAGCTTTCGTTTTAGTGATATCTTTCATGTGATAACCTAAGTGTGTGTATATAATATTGTGCGTATGGTGTGTGTACCCGAGTTTCCTGAGGAAGGGCAGGACTCCACTGGTGTTCAGGTAATGTGTGACGGTTCCACTGCCGGGCACCAGACTGGTCCTGATATACGGTTTTACCGTCAGACCAGCCTCGACGGCTTTCTTCGCAAGTAGACCTGAACAGAAAACACACACATCCATGTGAGAGGCACTAAACACTGTGCAAACAGCTCATATCAGATCTACAGATGTGTTGACATCTGACCTGCGGCCAGCATGACAGAAGGGTTGCAGTTATTGGTGCAGCTGATGACAGCAGCGATGACGACAGATCCATGTGACAGGTTATACTCCGCCCCGTCGTGCAGGAACGGGACCAGAGTTGCCTGCTTGTCTTTGGATATGTGGAAGCCCTTAAAACCCACCTACACATACATGGATGGCACAAAAAACAAACCCAGATAGCAACTTGGTACCATTACTTAACTGAGAAATACTTTTTGTGTGTGTGTTAATATGTGCATTCACCTTCTCATTCAGACAGTTAATAAAGTCTTCCTTCATGCAAGTCACGGCGACTCTATCCTGTGGCCGTTTGGGTCCACTGACATGAGGCACAATGGAGCTCAGGTTCATCTCGATGACCTACGACACCAACCACATGACATGTGACCTTGGTAGTTTTATGGTGGATATACTCTGGATTTTTATTGCTCTTTTGGTTATTCATTTCACTGTGAAGGTGATTTACACTACACAAAAAGCTAAACTGTAATAATATTTAACAATATTATAATATATTTTTAGATCAAATAAATGGTGAGCAGAACAGATTTATTTCCAAAACATTAAAACACACCAAACATTTGAGCGGTACTGTATAAAGAAGAAGTCTAAAAGGGTACAGTAGCAAAAACAGCCTTTTTAATTCTCAAAATGTTCAGGAATAAAAAAAAAACAAACAAACCAACCTGTGAATACTGCGGCTCTTCTGATTGGTCGCCGTAAGTTCTGAAGAGTTTGATAGCCTTCAGGTAGTCTTCTAAAACCACAAGCTTCTCCTCACTGCAGACTGATCAGATAAACATTTCTGTCAAATTACACCCTTAATATCACTTTAAGCTTTTTAATCTGAAGTATAAAGAATGGTCCATACTAGTGTGTTTAAAGTGCTGCAGGGTGATGTCATCCACAGGAAAGAAGCTCACGGTGGCGCTGTACTCCGGGCACATGTTAGCGATAGTGGTCCGATCGGGAGCCGAGAGCTGCGGCACACCAGGCCCAAAGAACTCCACGAACTTCCCGCCGATTCCTGCCTGACGCAGATGCTGAGACACGAAGATCAGACAGTGTTATTTCTTGAGATGCCGATTTGCGAACTCACTGATGATGTCGTATATTAAAGGATTGGTTCACTTCAGAATTAAAATTTCCTGATAATTTACTCACCCCCATGTCATCCAAGATGTTCGTGTCTTTCTTTCTTCAGTCGAAAACAAATTAAGGTTTTTGAGGAAAACATTCCAGGATTTTTCTCCTTATAGTGGACTTCAACGGGGATCAATGGGTCTAAATGTCAGTTTCAGTGCAGCTTCAAAGAGCTCTACACGATCCCAGACGAGGAAAAAGGGTCTTATCTATCATTTTCTAAAAAAATGAAATAAAATGATACACTTTTTAACCACAAATGTTTGCTCTGCGATGCGCCACGCATTACGTAATCACGTTGGAAAGGTCACGGGTGACGTAGGCGGAAGGTAGGGCAGGGCAAAAAACTCTAATTTCTCCTCAAATTGTCTGACATCATTGTTTTAAAGGGCATTTAACTTAGTCTTTACATGTTCGCTTTGAAAACACTGGATCTGGACCTTTCCAACATGATTACATAATGCGTGGCGCATCGCAGAACAGTGCAAGATGAGCATTTGTGGTTAAAAAGTATATAATGTTACATTTCTTTTTAGAAAATGGAGATCGTTTCGCTAGATAAGACCCTTATTCCTCATCTGGTATCGTGTAGAGCCCTTTGAAGCTGCACTGAAACTGTAATTTTGACCTTCAACAGTTTGGTGCCCATTGAAGTCCACTATAGGGAGAAAAATCCTGGAATGTTTTAATTCCAGGATTAACCTTAATTTTTTTTTGACTAAATAAAGAAAGACATGAACATCTTGGATGACATGGGGGTGAGTAAATTATCAGCAAATTTTAATTCTGAAGTGAACTAATCCTTTAAGGACCTCACTGTACCTTAGTAATGCCCAGTACGATATCAATGGACGTTGCAAGAGGACTGATGGTCCCCACGAGTTTACAGCCGACAACCTGTGGCAAAGTCAAAGACACTGGCTGACCTAACATGACCGCCTCTGATTCAATACCTCCAACTCCTGAAAGAGAGCATGAGAGGGAGATTGTGAGGAAAAATAAAAACAGACGATTTCACAAATAATAACACAGTAACTAGTGACATTGTGCTTACCCCAGCCCAGGATCCCGAGGCCGTTGATCATGGTGGTGTGGGAGTCCGTTCCCACCACGCTGTCTGGATAAATAAACCCCTCCCCTTCCTGTACCACCTGACACAGGTACTCAAGATTCACCTGATGCACCGTGTTGATGTCTGGCGGAACCACGTTGACGTTTTTAAAGGCTTTTGAACACCACTGGAGAAGGAGAACAAAACAAAATCAAGACTTTACATTACCGTTCAAAAGTTTGTGGTCTGTAGGCCTTTTTAATGTTTTTGAAAGAATGTCATGTTGTCTTTATGTAGATATAAATCACAGACTAACCTTAAAGAACTGCAGTCTCTCTTTGTTTCTGGTTAGCTCCATCTCTTGATTTCTTATCATAGTTTCAGGCCTGTGTGTGTCAGACAGACATCAGCACATCAGAGAAAGCAGACGGATTAACATGAGAGCGTGTATTAGTGCGTGTGTGTTGTGTAGACGTACTCTGACACAGGCTGCAGGTGGAAGGGACACAGGAGGGGTGTGTTCTCTATCTGCACTGCTGCGGTTCTGCCAGTGGGGGCGTCGGAGCAGGAGGCTTTACTGCAGCTGCCCCGATGACCCGGGCGCTGACCTGTACAGTGACTCCCTCGTGGAGATGGCCGACCGGCAGGAGACCTGACGGCAGCACCGTGACTCTCATCCACGGGGATTGAAGGGCTCTGGATGGCACTGAGAAATGAGTTTAACAACACTTGTTAGTGATTTTGTCGCTTGATGGTGAAAACTTGTTGCATCTTGCCTGGTTCAGGTCATAAAAAGAGAGGGTTTACCCAAAAAATACATCACCGCCCTAATTACTGTGTACATTAGGACTTCTGGGCATAATCGTTGTTTATGTTATTGCTGTAATTATTGGGTTTTTAAACATAAATACTGTTTTAATCCTTTCTCTAGCCCATGAGTTCACTCTCACCATTTGCTGTAGTCAATCTGCAGTGAATGATCTACGATGAGGTCTGTGGGGCATCTGGGGTTCACCAGGTTCGGATCAACCCCCTGTTTAGCTAAAGCATCTCTCATGGCTGCCAGATCCACCATAGCAGGAATTCCCCTGTGAACAAACACATAAAGGAGGCATCAGGACATATCCAAGGTTATGAACAGACCCAGTTAATGTGCAGATGTTGTCAATAGGGCTGCACGATTAATCAAAATAAAATCAAAATCGCGATATGGCTTGGTGTTATCAAATTGCAAAGGCTGCAACTGAATTAAATATATGCGCTGTGTTTTAGAGTCATTATTATTATTTTATTTCTCTTAAATACTTGATTTTAAAAGCCGCTGTTTGGATTTAAACAGGCAAAAGAGTCTATGACTGGATCATTATTGCAGTGATTATTATGTTTCTAGCATGTTATATATTTGGCAACATTTCTTATAACCCTAATTGATGGAGTGTGTCATGTAAGCAATCATGTATTAAGATGTATCATGGCCATATTCCAGGATGACAATGTCAAGATTCACCAGGCTCAAACCGTGAAAGAACGGTTTTGAGGGAGCATGAAGAATCATTTCCACACATGAATTGGCACCTTAAATGACCTTAAATTCATTAAAAGTCTTTTGGATGTGCTGGAGGAGACTTTACAGAGAGCTCACCTCTTGCATTGTCAATACAAGATCTTGACCAAAAATTGATGCACCTCTTGATGGAAATGACATCACAACATTTATTTCCATGAATTTTTGTTCAAGATCTTGTACTGACAATGCAAGTCGAGCACTTATGTGTGACCCTGGACCACAAAACCAGTCATAAGTCACACGGGTATATTTGTAGCAACAGCCAACAATACATTGTTTGGGTCAAAATGATCAATTTTTATCCTAAAAAATCATTAGGATATTAAAGGTGCCGTAGAACATGCTTTCAAAAGATGTAATATAAGTCTAAGGTGTCCCCTGAATGTGTCTGTGAAGTTTCAGCTCAAAATACCCCATAGATTTTTTTTAATTCATTTTTTTAACTGCCTATTTTGGGGCATCATTAAATATGCGCCGATTCAGGCTGCGGCCCCTTTAAATTCTCGTGCTCCCCGCCCCCCGAGCTCACGACTGCCTTAAACAGCATAAACAAACAGCTAATATAACCCTCAAAATGGATCTTTACAAAGTGTTCATCATGCAGCATGTCTAATCGCGCAAGTATAGTATTTATTTGGATGTTTACATTTGATTCTGAATGAGTTTGAGGCTATGCTCCGTGGCTAACGGCTAATGCTACACTGTTGGAGAGATTTATAAAGAATGAAGTTGTGTTTATGAATTATACAGACTGCAAGTGTTTAAAAAATGAAAATAACGACGGCTCTTGTCTCTGTGAATACAGTAAGAAACGATGGTAACTTTAACCACATTTAACAGTACATTAGCAACATGCTAACGAAACATTTAGAAAGACCATTTACAAATATCACTAAAAATAACAATATCATGGATCATGTCAGTTATTATTGCTCCATCTGCCATTTTTCGCTATTGTCCTTGCTTGCTTACCTAGTCTGATGATTCAGCTGTGCACAGATCCAGACGTTAATACTGGCTGCCCTTGTCTAATGCCTTGAACATGGGCTGGCATATGCAAATATTGGGGGCGTACATATTAATGATCCCGACTGTTACATAACAGTCGGTGTTATGTTGAGATTTGCCTGTTCTTCAGAGGTCTTTTTAAACAATTTTTATATATAACAAAGGAGGAAACAAAGGTGTTTGAGACTCACTGTATCACACCTTTAAGTAAAGATCATGTTCCATGAAGATATTTTATAAATTTCCTACCATAAATATATAAAAAATGTATTTTTGTGAGTGGATATGCATTGCTAAGGACTTCATTTGGACAAATTTAAAGGCGATTTTCTCAATTTTTAGATTTTGCACCCTCAGATTTCAGATTTTCAAATAGTTGTATCTCAGGCCCAATATTGTCCTATCCAAACAAACCATACAACTTTCATATGATAAATCTCAATTTCAAAAACTTGACCCTCATGACTGGTTTTGTCATCCAGGGTCACATATTATACTGATATATAATCATAAAATTCTGACCAAATTGTGCAGCCCTAAAAACAAGCACAACAAACCTGTTTTTATTTTAAATCAATTTTTATCAGAAAAATCACAATAGGTTGTTTGCAATCACGTGGTTCTGGTGACGCGCGAAATTCCGGTGGAGGGCAAGCAGTGAAAATTAGAATGGAAGAGATGGAGAAAAGTCCTTTCTGTGCTGGTTTAGAAAGATATAAACAGAAAATCACAACATATTTTGGACGCGATCCTTATGTTATGAAGAGGAGCGACTTTTCCGCTGAATTAAAAGACTTTCCTGCCATCGAGGAGGCAGATATAGAGGATGTGAAGCTGCCGTCACGCCGTGTTCAGTTCTAGTCTGGGTTTGTTTATATAGCGCTGCCTTTCTGCTAGTGAAGTTAGGGCAGTATTTTTGATTTTCTGTCGTTGTCTGTTGATCGTCTGCCATTGTAGGTCATTTATGCTCAATCGAGAATTGTAATAGGAACTCACGATATCGTTCGTGGAAAAAAAAGGACGGTAATACAATTTTCGCCTTGGTTGAGAAGGTGAGGGAAGACGACTAGCAAATGTAATAATGTCACTAAATAAACCCACTGCCTTTCACTCAAAATAATCACATACTTTGCTGAGTTTTGTATTTGGTTTTTGTGTAATAATTAACATTATGTTTTAGAGTATGATAACTCGGCTTGTGAATGATTATAACTTGCACACAGCCACTTCAAAACTGTTGACGAGCTTCTATGGGTTTAATTTTGGTTGTCATTGGTTGAAATAAATACAAAAATACAGCTTGTCTGTGTCCTGAACGTGACCCTCCGATTCTCCTCCGTCGTCATATGGGAAAGTGAATATTTACAAAAACAACATTAAAACTAGTTACATTTACACGCTTCCAACAAATAAATGGATCGACTTTTGTCAGCTTGTTGAACACATTTATTTATTTGGACATTTTCCACCATACGATGGCTGAAGCAGCAGCTCGTGACACTGTTCTCATGGTAACCAGATCAACATTGTGAACGGAATACTACAAAACTGAAGTGAAAACATCAAATTATTATTCAATGGGATAAAATAGCTTCTCTTCCCTGCAAACGATACCATGAAGAATGTGGATATTTAACCAAGTCAAAAACAAATAAGGTAAGCAGGTATCCATATTCATTTCAGTATCAGCAGGCGCAAAACGCTATTAAAGGCGACAACTTTTAAAGATAAAAAACGATATAAGTTATAAAAAACGGTATAAGTTATGTAAACGATATAAACACCTTCTGGGTTCTCGATTTTATCGATTTGAGCAACCATAAACGACGCAAAACATGCGAATTTTGAGTTTTTGATAGGATTCCTATATAGAAACATCACTCCCTGCCCTCCAGACTCATTCGCGCTGCTGCTGTGACGTCATGTGCAAACAACCTATTTGATTTTTCCCCAAATCGTGCATGTCTTGTCGAAAACTCACGTAAAATCCTGCAGCAGAACCCTGGCGGGCGAGAACACCACCTCGGTCTGGTTCTGCTGCATCTGCCAGTCCAAAATATTAGAGACATCCTCCGTCTTTACGTAGAACCCGTCACACTTCCGAATGGCGGACTCCAGGAGAACCCGTATACAGAACGGAAGTTTCTCTACAAGAAAAAGAGCCAGTTAGTACTTTCGCAAGACTCTACTGAACTGGAGTTTGATTACATGTTTTTCTTATAACAAGTCATCAGTCACTTTTAACTGTGCATGAATTCATTTAAACACCCTAAAGCACTGAGTAACTCACCATATCTGTCATCACTGAGCTTCTGTGGGTTGAAATATCTCAGCTCTTCATACTGTTCTCTCCGGAGGGTGTCGATCAAATGGCCGAAAGGATGTTCTGTAGAGAATAAAAGCCTTTATGAAGCATTTTTGTGAAAAACACTGCGAACGAGCTGATGAATGAATGTCATTTGTGCAACAGAGAAGGAAAAAAATGGCTTGTGTGTTTGAAACTCATTAATCTGATCTGGATTCGAGTTTGGCTGCAATTGTGTAACGTGCACCTGCAACCCACAAAACTGGCCCTGACTACATCAGACCAACACCTGCAGGGATCATGTAACTCAGAGAGAGTGTATCTTCTCTTAAACCGCCTCTGTTCATCGGCCTTCACTTCTTCTCTCCTTAAGGTCCAATCAGAAGGCACAAGTGTGCAGCTGTGTTTCTCGTGTTGGCAGTTAGGCTTAGTACTGAGAGCTTACAAGCCCAATTCATGTTCAATTAAGGGATGCACCAAACAAAGAAGAGAAAGAAGTGAAGAAGTGAAATGAACCAGGTTCAAAGCTGAACACTGACATCTATAAAAAGAATATTATGAGCAAAATTCAAACAATTGCAAATTAAGTATTTGCATTTCCTCACTATGCTTTAATGTTCCCATGCCTAGAAGCAATGCCCTCTTGGTTATTCAGGACATTAATAAACTGTATTTTGCATTTTCTCTCATAGGAGAAGGCCAGAGAAATGTCTGTTAAAGAACCTGTCACCTATTTTCAGAAAATAAAAAAATAATTGAATTTTGTCCTTTTTCAATTTTGTTGTGTGTTACCAAGCAGTTTAGTTTTGAAGGACACAGAAGTGCTTTTATCATCCTTCTATCATCCAACTCCAAAGAATTTTCCAGAGCACTGTTAGTATTTTTATCATAATAGTGTGTCCAAAATTGTATTTACTGCATTTTTTGGAATAGGCTGCATTGAAAAACACATCCATCCAGCGAATCAGCATAAAGAAATGATTTCTGAAGGATCATGTGACACTGAAGACTGGAGTAATGACGCTGGAAATTCAGCTTTGATCACAGGAATAAATTACATTTTAAAGTACTTTACAACAGGAAATAGTTATTTCAAGTTGTAAAAATATTAGTGTATTTTTATCAAAGCATAGACATTAGGGACTCCTTTCAAAACATTAAAAATGGTCATTATGTGTGCGTGTGTGTATATATATATCTATATATCTATATATCTATATATATATCTATATATCTATATATATATATCTATATATATATATCTATATATCTATATATATCTATATATATCTATATCTATATATATCTATATATATATCTATATATATCTATATATATATCTATATATATCTATATATATATATATATATATATATATATATATATATATATATATATACACACACTGCCCTCTAAAAGTTTGGAAACGCCCTAGAAAAGTGGGGTTTTGGACAATATTGTCATGAATCCTTTTTAATTTGTGATAATTTTGCACTGATAAGGGACAACACAAACTATGAAAACATAAACAGTTTATACTTAAATTTTTGATTCATCAAAATATCCAGCATTAGCAGCTATCTGACCTAAACTGGGTTCTGATTGGTTCATTAGATTCTAAACTTAATTGGCAATCAATTGTTGAAGCTATTAAGGTGTGCTGACCCAAAATCTTTTACAAACCTGGGCCAAGTTTAAACCAGTAACCAGGGGTGTATTCCAGAAAGCAGGGTTAACTTACTGTCACATATACCCTGAACTCTCGGTTGATTAACCCAAACCTTGCTTACTCGAGGTATGCTGGTTCCAAAAATGTGTCCGGGAGTAAGTTCAGCCAACCCAGAGTATGTTCCCGGTTAACACACAAGACATTCTCAACAGAGCGACGAATCGATGATTCACCATGGAAACAGACGCTAAGAAAAAGCGTGCCATTCTACTTCATTCTTCTTCTTTTGTTTAATGGCGATTTACATAACCTACTTGGTGCACATCACCACCTACTGGGTGGTTATGCAATCATTTTTGATCTTAATATTGTTTGTTTGATGCTAATTATTTAATAAGATATCACATATATGATATGCATTTTATTATAGAAATTATAGCATAGAAAATGTCCTGTTATAAAGGATAAAAAGCAGATCCATGTGTGAGATTATATAATATAATATATTATACAATATATGATATTGTATATTATAACATTGTGTATATAACTGTAACTATATAACAAATTTAGATACATTAATATAACCATATTGATAATATAATAAGCATCTGAATTCCTCTTAAGCAAACTAACCCTTGAACATAACCTGCTCCGGAGCAGGTTATGTTCAGAGAGCAAGTTGCTATGGCTACTTACATACCCTAAAAGTTACCTCCATTTTTGGAACCGAAAGTTGAGGTTATCCGCTTACTTACTCTTAAACATACCCAGGTATGTCAAATAACCTGCTTTCTGGAATACCCCCCAGGCATCACAGCTGGCAAAGGGGCATGTCTGATGTCTGTCAAAACATGTATATATTGCCATTATTATGTAATCAAAATGAAAATTATTACTGCTGGACTTCAATGATAATGTTACTTTAATGTATTTGCACCAAAAAATGATAAGGATTTATGCTGATATCGTCCAGAGCTAGATGTTATATTTTATTAAAGTCAACACAAGGAAGTAATTAAATCAATTAGAAAAATATTATAATATCTAACATTTTTTTTAGTTATTCTATGAAATCATAATTAATGGTTTCAGCATGTTTAATGCGTCCAGAATCATCCATTCAAACTTTCAGTCAAGAATTGTTTTTTCATTTGACCATTAATTTAGTTAGTTCTCATGACAGCGCATTCAAATCAGATCGAATCGTTCTGATTAGATCGAATAAGATAAGTGACTTCCACAGACACACACAGAAGAGAATCAGGCTGTTATAATTACACTGCAATGTAACATCAGCACTGCTGCAGTCAGAAGAAATTCAAAAAAAGGGATGAGAATTTAAACTAAATAAAATATTTGTGACAGTTCACTAAACTAAGAAAGGACAACAAGCACACTAGTGCTCATGCACAGCAGTGGATTTCAGTATATTCAGTCCCAGTGTGACTGCATGTGTGGAGGAGGACGAACACGTACAGACACACACTTATCATCACGCACACCCTGCTGTCTGCTGCCTGCTGCACGTGTTAGATTAGGTTAAATGAGTTTAGATTAAACTGCAGCAAAGGAACACAAACCTGCATCCACCACACATGAACGAACGCAAAAATCCCATGATCTTTATTTACGACATGGAAGATAAAGACACTGGGTGGGAAAAGTAAATAACACTCTCGCTGGCAGACAAGCAGATTACAGCAGGATCAGTGCATTAACATGAAGAAAGAGCAAACACACTTAATTTTAATTATACAACCTATACCTCTAAAAGAAACCACTGTAATTCTTAAATTAGACGTTACTTGGTATATTTCTGAAGATGGTTCCTCCCAAAAAAATATTATAATATGTACAAAAAAAAAATGTTTAGTTACTCTAAAAAACCCAGCTCACTTAAAATCATAATTTATTTAATCATAATTGATCATTTTTAGTTTCCAAAAACTTCCACACAATGAAGGTTTTACAGTTTGGGAGACATTTGGTTCCCACAAAGCATATATTTGTGACTTATTTTCAAAAATAAGTTAATTTTAACACACTTAAGGGTTCATGCATTTAGTTATTCTAATAAAACAGCTGATTTAAAACCATTATTTGCCCAAAATCATCAGTTTTTAAAAAGTTACCCCCAAAAAGTTTCAGTTTCTTAAGCTTTTACAACAAACTAAGATAACAAACTCGTCAGAAGATCAATTAATTACTAATTAATTGCATAATTGTGAAGGAATATTTAATAAATACAGAGAAAGCTTGTTCACTGTGCAAGTAATATGTTGTATTAAATGATAATACTACGTCAAATGAGAAATATACACATAATGGTACTGAATAATTACCATATTCGAATACTATGGTATTTACATAGTACAGCAAAGTACGAAAACTATAGGATTACCAAAGTACATGTGCAAAAAACGAAACACCAAGTAAGCATTGTTGGTACCATGGTACATGTGTGTTATTGTAAACAACACACAATAATCGAGCATTGTGCATAAAGGGCTTTGTCTCAATTCTTAAAGAGCTGCCTGATTAGACAACATTTTGAGCATCAAAGGCGTGTTAAACAGATGCTGTCACGCGGGACATCTCACTGGGTCACGACATGCATCGTTTTTAGATCGCGTGAGCTGCATCATGTAACCGCACGCGAGCTGGATGTCAGTCGCCGCTAGCCGCAGTGCTAATGGCAAAACCGAGTCTTTCATCCTTTTAAAAGTGCATATTTGAGAACTGTTTTGACACCCAATTGTGACTTCACATATAACCGGTGACATACTTCTATGTCAAAAGCGTAAATGAGATGAATATTGTTATTTTTGTCATTAAAAACAGCCCTTACCGTGCTGAGGTGAACCGAGCGCCATGATGAATCCTAATATTAACACGACTCCACTCGCTCGAGCCACGACAGCTAGCCAATCCATGAACAGTACCTCCTTGGAGTACTGTCCAATCAGCTAAAAGCATCTCGCACATAGCCATCCAATCAACAAACAGAATTTCCTACACTACCCTTCTTCACCTTAATGTGATGTGTGGGAAATCCTTTAATTCTATTCGTTTTAATGATTAAGTAATTAATGATCTAACTATATATATATATACATATATATATATATATTAGATCACTATTTTTTCTTTTTTCTTTCATTTTCTTTCAGAAAAAAAGTAGACTAAATCATGTCACGATTTACTAATTCGTTTCCTAGATTTATAAATCATGCGCACTATTTACTGTTTCGTTCCCTCAATTTACTAAAACGTGCATGATTTACTATTTCGTTCCCTCGATTTACTAAAACGTGCTCACGGTTTACTATTTCAGTTCCCTCGATTTACTAAAACGTGCACACGGTTTACTATTTCGTTCCCTCGATTTACTAAAACGTGCGCACGATTTACTATTTCGTTCCCTCGATTTACTAAAACGTGCGCATGGTTTACTATTTCGTTCCCTCGATTTACTAAAACGTGCGCATGATTTACTATTTCGTTCCCTCGATTTACTAAAACGTGCGCACGGTTTACTATTTCGTTCCCTCGATTTACTAAAACGTGCGCACGATTTACTATTTCGTTCCCTCGATTTACTAAAACGTGCTCACAATTTACTATTTCGTTCCCTCGATTTACTAAAACGTGCTCACGATTTACTATTTCGTTCCCTCGATTTACTAAAACGTGGCACAGTTTACTATTTTATTCCCTTGATTTACTAAAAGGTGTGCACGATTTACTACTTCGTTCCCTCAATTTACTAAAAGGTGCACACGATTTACTATTTCGTTCCCTCGATTTACTAAAACGTGGCACGATTTACTACTTCGTTCCCTCGATTTACTAAATCGTGCGCACGATTTACTATTTCGTTCCCTCGAATTTATAAATCGTGTGCACAATTTACTATTTCGTTCCCTAGATTTATAAATCATGTGCATGATTTATAAATCGAGGAAACAAAATAGTAAATCGTGTGCACAATTTAATTTTTTTTCTTGCATGTCATGTGCGGGGCTCCGTAGTTTTTGACTTTACATTTTTTTTAAATTACTTTTTTACCAATTAAAAAAAAAAAAAAAAAAAGAGTAAACATTCATGTCGATAATTGTAAAAAAGCAACATTTCTCTTGTTTTAATGTTAATATGCATATAAAAAATAAAAATATTAATATATTAACGCAAAAGTTCTACAAATGTTTTTTATTTTCAATTTCATAAATTATTTTAAAGAAGAATTTCTTTCTTCCATTTTATTTATTTTTCCCATACTATGGAAGTCAATGGGGTCCATCAACTGTTTGGTTACTGACATTCTTCTTGTGTTCAGCAGAAGAAAGAAATTCATACAGGTTTGGAACAACTTGAGGGTGAGTAAATGATGACAGAATTTTCATTTTTGGGTGAACTATCCCTTTAAGAAATATTCTAGTATAGAAAGACAAGACTTGATCTCAATAAACAAGTAGCAACTTGTCCTTTTTTGTGTTGTTTGTATTGTGCTCCATCAGCTTTTTATTTAAAAAAAAAAATTATCATTCCTGTGTCAATGACCAATCAGCAGGCGCTCGTTCTGTCAGTGACGTCTGAGCATGCGCCGGAAGCGTGGAGACGCGTTCGGCATGACTTTCCGTCAGGAGCAGCAGGCCGCGGATCGACCAGAGAATATGCAGTTTTTAGAGGCATAATAGCGCGTTTATCTCATGACAGCACCGCGCAGCTCCGCTTGAGGCCGCTGGATGGGGAAACCGCAAATATGGCGAGCTAACCGGGTGAGTTAGTGTGTGTCCGGGAGGTCAAATGAAGTGTCATGCACTTCTTTGGTGGGTGTCAGGTGGTAAATTGTCTTGTGTAATGCGCATGTGCATAGGGGTGGGCGATACTGCAAAATAAGATCGACCCGATACCAAGTAAATACAGGACCAGAATCGACGATATTAGTACCTTTTACTTTTAAAATCCTGCACTTACATATGCGTTTCCTGTAGGGAAGAGCAGTGGTTATGAGATATATGAGGTGAATGCATCATTAATATGCTAAATCTGAATACATTTTAATAACCACTAAAAGGTTTTGTGATTGTTTCAAATATATATAGTCTTATAAATACACTGTTTAGAGCAAGTTAATGTGCCATTTCAGTCTATTTTTAGGCACTCAGGTAGGTTTGTTCTGTGCAATTGTTTTGATAGATGGAAGCAAGACACATTTCTAGTTATTTATTGTTCAGACATGTACCTAAGTGCAATAAGTGACTTCATATTGCAATAAGAATATCTCTAGGATTTAACCATATTTATAATTTACAATACTGCAATATTCAATAAAAAACATGAATTGCCCATTTTGAATTCATAATGTAACCTTCTTATAACAAGAAAAAATAGATATAAAAATGCATAGTTCACAGATCTCAGTTGTTTTTTTTTTTTTTTGTTCACACGTGTCAAGAAATTATCTCTGTAGAGCATGATTATGGCATAACCCAGTAGTCACATTACCTTTGAACTCTGTACCTTCAGATCGGCAACAAAACATGCAGCTTGTATGAAATGTTGTGATTTTGTCATTTCAGGTTACGCAGGAGAGGTGCGAGTGTGTGTGCGACGTGTGATTTTGTGTGTGAGGTCATCGGCCGCAATGATGCAACAAAAGCGCAACATTCAGATCATCGAATGGGAGGATCTGGACAAGAGGAAGTTCTACTCACTGGGCGTCTTCATGACCATGACCACACGGGCCACCGTCTACCCGTTCACCCTGATCCGCACCAGACTGCAGGTCCAGAAGGGGAAGTCGCTCTATAACGGCACCTTCGACGCCTTCTTTAAGATTCTGAAGGCCGAGGGGGCGCGTGGCCTCTACCGAGGGTTCATGGTCAACTCGTTCACACTGATCTCAGGTCAGGCCTACATCACTACCTATGAGTTGGTAAGGAAATACGTCTCCTGTTACTCGTCCAATAACACGGTCAAGTCTCTGGTGGCGGGCGGAGCGGCGTCGCTGGTGGCCCAAAGCATCACGGTGCCCATCGACGTGGTGTCCCAGCAGCTGATGGTGCAGGGTCAGGGGTGTCAGCTCACACGCTTTAAACTCAAGCCTAAGATGGCGGTGGCCACGTCCAAACATAAAGTCACATTTGGTCAGACCAGAGACATTGTGGTTCAGATTTTTCACGCGGATGGATTTCGGGGGTTTTATCGTGGATATGTGGCTTCGCTGCTCACCTACATACCCAACAGCGCCGTCTGGTGGCCCTTTTATCACTTTTATGCAGGTAAAGAAGAAATATATTAAAGGGGACCTTTTTTCACAAGATGTAATATAAGTCTCTGGTGTCCCCAGAATGTGTCTGTGAAGTTTCAGCTCAAAATATCCCACAGATCATTTATTATAGCTTGTCAAATTTGCCCCTATTTGGGTGTGAGCAAAAACACGCCGTTTTTGTGTGTGTCCCTTTAAATGCAAATGAGCTGCTGCTCCCGGCCCACTTTCCAGAAGAGGGCGGAGCTTTAACAGCTCGCGCTTTGGTTGCTCAACAACAACAAAGCTGGAGAATCTCACGCAGCCAAAATGACGATTGTTAATTAAAATTTTGAAATTTTACCATTATAGGCTGGTTGTTTACACACACATATGTGTTCAAACACCTTTTATAAAAGTGAATTTTGTATAATAGGTCCCCTTTAAGTAATGCACCGAAATGATTTTCTGACCCAAATGCTGAAACCAAAATTAAAGTTTTTCATTTAGCTGAAAACTGAAAATAAAGTTCAATTAAAGGTGCAATATGTAAGATTTCTGCAGTAAAATATCCAAAAACCACTAGGCCAGTGTTATATATTTTGTTCAGTCGAGTACTTACAATATCCCAAATGTTGCAACTATTTGTAAATCGTGAGAAAATTTCAATTTTAACCAAGCCTGTTTTATTTTGTAGAAACCATGGAAACAACAAAGATGCTTTAATATATTACACATTTTAATAGACAAGGGAACAACTGTTTTGATATATTTATAAACTAATTATTGTTATATATCTCAACACGTTTAGTCTTATTATTTAAATCTAATTTTCTTGATTTTTTTGCGAGTACCACGCTTTACCATTCCTCAGAAAAAACACTATTTTGTGAAGTAGCTAACATAGCATAATCAGATGCAGCTTTATTTTTAGTAACAGTAATACAGCATTTTCTCCATCATACAATATGTTTTAAAATTAATTGCATGCCATTTATCAACACGAGCCATCCACCATTTAATATGATATTATAAAATCGATCTCTCTTACTGCAGTGTGTAATAGTGTCTCACAGCAGCCGCCGAGCGAACGCACAGAGTAACCTTATAACATCATTTTCAACACACTCAAATGTATCTAATATGATAAACAGAGCTGCGTTACCTCATACTCATGACTGGAAAAGCGGAAGCAACGCCGGCGACTGTGTCATAATAAAAGTCCCGCTGCTCGTGAGGCATGTGTTGCGCAATCGCTCCAGCTCCTCGTTCAGCTCCACAACACTCGGCTCCCGCTCCGCTTCATACTACAGTAACGTTAATAATCGCATCCATGAACATGATTTCTTCCCGAGTCCTATCCCGATTATTTCCACCCAAGATTCCGCGCTCAAACTTGCCGTCATCAAGCTACACCTTTGTTTTGAATAGGCCTCTAGCGGACAAAAATCTTACATATTGCACCTTTTAATAGAGTGCAACAGTCTGGTTCTGGAAGTAAAAATTCCATTCCAGGGAATTTTTTAACAATAACTTTAAAGACAGACCTGCTTTTGTTGCCATCAGGAATTCCTGGTGAAAAACTACATTACCCATGATGCTGTGAAGACAATTCCACCAATCAGAGAGTTTCAGCAAGCAAATTGCCCAAAAAAGCAATGAAGCATTGTCATCTGCAATGCTTCATTTCTTTTTTCCTTCATCAGAGCCATTATGTACAGAATCTTGTACCTCTTTTTGTCTGATTTTCAAATAATTTTTACTTCAAATCAAAGTTTATAATGTTATGATTCACCTTGTAGCTGGTTGGTTTGGTTCATGGCTTATAATGTTTAAAGTCTTTTTTTAAAAATCTTGGAAAAAATACTTCTGGAACCAAAGCTGCTGAAATTTAAAACATTGTATATAAACATTAAAATTGCAAATAAAGGCAGTTTTTATATCAACTTTGTAGTTATATAATTATGTTTCATTGTTTAACATTTAAACACGCTGTGTTTGTTTCCAGAGCAGCTCTCCAAACTGGCCCCTGCTGACTGTCCGCACCTCCTCCTGCAGGCCGTGGCGGGACCGATGGCTGCAGCTACAGCCTCCACCCTGACCAACCCCATGGACGTGGTCCGAGCCAGAGTACAGGTACAATCACACTTTAAAGTGCCCCTATTATGCTTTTTCAAATATTACCTTTCATACTGTGTAATATATAGCTGTTTGTGAATGTAAAAGGTCTGCAAAGTCTTAAAGATCAAAGTACAGATAAATGGAGTGATTGTCTCGTAAGAGAAAGAATCAATTCTGAACTGATGAAACGAGTCGTCAGTAATTCCAGTCTCACTTCCTGTAACAAATTTGTTAGTCCAGGTTTCTTCAGAAGTTTTCACCATGCTGTTTTCTGATCTTCAAAAAGAGACTATTTTGCTACTGTATCTTTAAGACTTCTATATGTAAATGAGCTCTATTATAAACAATCATTATGATAATGTGTTCATATCTATAGTAAATCACACTTCTATTTCCAAAAGCAAGAACTGTTCTTGTCTTCCAAAATATGGCTCTTTAAAATGATTTATCATGTAATTATTGTAAATTATTAATTGTTTTAAGCTTTGTGAGATAATACACAGTGTGTTTGTTTGCAGGTTGAAGGTCGTTCGTCTGTGATCGAGACGTTTAAGCAGCTCATGGCTGAAGAGGGTGTGTGGGGTCTCACGAAGGGTCTGTCCGCACGCATCATTTCCTCCTTGCCCACGTCTGTCATGATCGTCATCGGTTACGAGACACTAAAGAGACTCAGTTTGCGTCCTGAACTGGTGGACAGCAGACACTGGTGAAAACACTCACCTGACGCTATACCTCAGCCTTTTAAACAGATGCCTTTTATTATTATTTTCACATTTTATGAGGACCAGGCAATAAGTGACGCTCAAATGTGAAGATATGTATTTCCTTTCTAGTGGATTTTGTATATTTTGTAACCTTTAATCTGTTCCCGTGAACTCCGGCCCATACTAATATTTTGTAAAGAGACGTCATGGAACTTCTTATTTGTCTTTTTCACTTGATATGTGTTTGTTTCAGGTTTTAAAGTGAAAAATACATTGAAATGGTGAATTTGACTCTTGTGAATCTCATGGGGTGCACTTCACTTCATATGACAGGAAGTGAGATCATCACATCTGTTACATGCTAGAAATAAAGAGAACATGGCTGCATCTGTACGAAAGCTTCAGAGGCAAGTCCGAACCCAATGTTAGCTTCACTTCCTGTCTCCTGAGATGCCTATCTGATTTTTGAAGGCAGCATATATTCTTTGCTGCCTTTTGATATCCCACAATCATTTGCTTTCCATTCTGTGACAGTTGAGCTAAACAAAAAATAAAGATGGCGTCTGAAATTTGCGGTTGGTGGTCAGTTTGTGTGAAAATATTACGTTTTGACCGACGTTTTCCACTTCTGATGTCATTTTTACCAAGAAATTTCTATTTCTATTGTAAATATTTTCTTAGTTATCCCCAAAGCTCGCTCTATTTTGCTGTAGATCATTTAACCGTTACGCTGCCTCGTCTGTCCGAAATAAGTTTCGTGAGGTAACGTTACCTTCGTGCGCAACCGCTTTTTCGGACGCTTTTCACACTTGAAACCCTGGGGCATTTTTAATTGACTGATAACTGAATATTTAGGTTTTTAGATTTCTCACACTACATGAGTGTGGGCCGGTTCACACAGAACGCGTTTTGCTGTTAAAAACACGAGACGAAGGCAAAGACTATAGAATAACACAAGACCTGTCACTCGTATTGTTTTGAATGGGAGAAAGTGTAACGCGCAATATGGCGGATTAAGTCCCGCCTTCTAAATAAGAGCCAATCGCCGAAGCACCGGTTTCTATAGAAACAGTCAGACACGCGCCTCTGAAACATGGCAGAAGAGACGCGCATTTAGGTCTGCGCATGCGCATTAGCTTGATCCAGCCTAAAAAATAGTTTTTTGTCATGATTCGAGCGTTTGGATAAAACATTTATAAGACAGCTGTTGTCAGATTTCATTGGTGATTTCAAATATGAAATGTAATCGTAAGGTTGGCGAACAGTTTTGGAGAATTTGATGTTTCCCCATTCAAAGAGATGGGGCATGATGCCCAGGATGCCCGAGAGGCGTTTCAAAGATGGCCGCCGAGTGAAATGACTTGTCTTAAAGGGACTTTGACGAAGGTCAGTGGAGCGCAAAAAGAGCGCGAATTATTTTTTTAAATGGCGCGTCATGCGCGAGACGCGGCAAAAGACGGGAGAGGAGAGCGCGAAGATGTCCGGCTAGCGCGCTATTGAAATACATTGAAAAACAATGGAAAAGTAGAGCAGTGGAAATGGGAAAATGCGTTCTGTATAAACTGCACCTTATTGTTCTTATTTGCCAATTTACAAGGTTATTAAAGGGTTAGTTCACCCAAAAATGAAAATTCTGTCATTTATTACTCACCCTCATGCCGTTCACCCGTAAGACCTTCATTCATCTTCAGAACACAAATTAAGATATTTTTGTTGAAATCCGATGGCTCCGTGAGGCCTGCTTAGGGAGCAATGACATTTCCTCTCTCAAGATCCATTAATGTACTAAAAACATATTTAAATCAGTTCATGTGAGTACAGTGGTTCAATATTATTATAAAGCGACGAGAATATTTTTGGTGCGCCAAAAAACAAAACAAAATAACGACTTATATAGTGATGGCCGATTTCAAAACACTGCTTCAGGAAGCTTCAGAGCATTATGAGTCAGCGTATCGAATCATGATTCGGATCACATGTCAAACCCCCAAACTGCTGAAATCATGTCCCAGATAGCAAACTGACTCCGCAACGGATCCGCCCCGGAGGTATCACAAGCTCCGGAACGGATCCGCAAAACGGGTCCGGAACGGAGTCCACTTGCACATCGCAGCGGATCCGGAACAGATAAGGATTGTGGATCCAGTTCAGATCCGGAGCAGACCCGCCCCGTGTCCGCCGATAAAGTAGTTCATCCGCCGCGGATCCGATCTGGACCCGTTTATGAAGCAGATCCGCCGCGGATCCAATCCGGACCCGTTTATGAAGCAGCTGATCCGCCGCGGATCCGATCTGGACCCGTTTATGTGGTTCATTTGGTCTGGATACCTTTCAGATCACTCTCGAAATAGTATTCTGGCCAAAACTGGCTACACAGAAACATTTAAAATCTAATGGACCAACATCAGATAGACTGGATTGCTCTATAAAAGCTTGAATATTTAATGTTTACCTTTATTAATATTAATAAAACATGATGAAATCATTCAAAACTTTAGCCAGTTACAATAAAACTATAAAAAATTTACAGTATGTAATTACTAATACTATTTTTATAGTTTTATTATTTATGTACATTAATAGGTATTGAATAGAATTACAGAAAATGAAATGCAACCATAAATTGTACCAAAAACACTTTTTATTTAATGAAAAATAACACTTGAGTAAATATTCGAGCAACATTTTTTTGTTATTAATGTTGTAAACGGTTGTACTGCTTAATTTTTTTGTAGAAACTGGATTTTTTTTGAAGATTCTTTGAATAGAAACAAATAGATTCTTTGAATAGAAATAACAATTAAAACATTTATTTAAAAATAAACTTGTACCTTCTTTATTTTATTTAACTGTTGCGATTTTAAATGAACACTTCAAAACACTGAAGTTAACATTGGCTACGTTTACATGCACCCAAATAATCCATTTGTAATCGGATTGACTGCTCAATCGGATTGAAAAACGTTCATGTAAACACCTTAATCGATCTTCCCCTATCAGCTGCCAGGCTGAACCATCGTATTGTGTGTTTTGTAATGTCTTCATCAGTGGCGGTACGTGATACATGGTTCTTTCTCACAGCACCTGTAATACACAAGCAGATTTTCATTTAAAAAATTAATTCACTTTGAAGCTACCAGTTTTTTTTTTTTATTATTAAATAAGGATAATAACCACATAACCACTGCTTTAAAAACAAAAGTGTACAATCTGACATTTATAGGTACACTATGTAACTTTTGGTGCTCTAGCGGTTAATAAACAGAACTGCATGCGTCTTGCGGAAGAACATTATAGCCGGAGCTACTTCTCTCTGTTTATGTCTATGACGAGTCACACAGATATTGTGCTACTCCAGTGCTGCTGACCAGAACCAGTCTGAAATAGTCCCAATATGAACTTGTTTGTTACATACATTTTGAACAACAACAAAAAAAGTTATGTGTTGGCAAAAAAAAAAAAAAAGTGCTTAAATTTTTTAGCCAGGCAATACTTATTACATTTACTTACACAGGAGGAACTTCTTGGACTCCATCTGGTTGAATGCGGGAAAGGATGTTCCATGTGACACATTTTGTGTCATAGCCCCCAACAGTTGCATGGGATAAAATATAAAATGTAACAAAAATCTTGTCAATTTCTTATAGTTGAAGGGTTAGTTCACCCAAAAATGAAAATAATGTCATTTATTACTCACCTTCATGTCGTTCTACACCCGTAATGCCTTCGTTCATCTTCAGAACACAAATTAAGATATTTTGATTGAATCTGATGGCTCAGTGAGGCCTGCATTCAAAGCAATGACTCTTCCTCTCTATGATATGAAATAATGATCTGAAACAACATCACATGAGGTGGAGAATTGTCAAATGTAAACAAAAATACACAAACTAGTATACTAGAACTAAAGTTTACTGATACAAGTGGGTTTTTTAAACTTTAACCCATCAATTAGCTATAGGTATAAATCTTTTAAAACGGCACATTTATTACATGTTAAAAGCTGTAGTTGTGGACCATTATCAATATCTGACAAAAGAACTGGCTAAATCAAGTTTAAAACAGTTTTTAATCTTACTTTCCTCAGATGAAAGATGAAATAGAAAGAAGAATACTCCAAAAACACACTGGCGGCACTTGATGCTGCAACAGAACACACACACACACACACACACTTGTTTTTGTGAAATGTGGGGACATTCCATAGGCGTAATGGTTTTTATACTGTACAAACCGTATTTTCTATCCCCCTACACTACCCCTACCCCTAAACCTAACCCTCACAGGAAACTGTGCACACTTTTACTTTCTCACAAAAACTCATTCTGTGTGATTTTATAAGCCTTTTGAAAAGTGGGGACATGCTGAATGTCCTCATATTTCACCTCTTTTTGTAATACCTATGTCATACCCATGTCATTATACAAATTTGTGTCCTGATATTTCACAAAAACAAGTACACACACACACACGGTAATTTATTAATCATGAATTAATATGATATGAAATAATGATCTGAAACAACTTTACATATATTCTCTACCTCATGTAAACAAAAAATAGACTCAAACAACTAGAAGTTCAGTGAAAAGAACAGGTAACGTTAGGCCTAACATTAGCTTATCTCGCTTGCTAAGTTATTTTACTGGAAAGGAGTGAAAATTTGCGTTTAGGATTGGACCGAAACCCGAACAGCTTATTAAAATCAGCCCACCTCCCAGAAAGATAAAGAAATTCTGTCCAAATAGCGTTTTACTCAATTTTATTTGCCAAATTATTTTTTTACTCAAATCTAAGTAACGTTAACGTTAATGACACTATAAAGAGCTAACTTGGCCACAGTCATTTTTAAAAACATCAAACAAAGCAATGAACGGTAATGTTACTGGATACAGCTGAACAAATAAAGCATATTTTAACTATTCTTACCGTGTTTAGTGTTCACCGACCTGCCGGCTCCAGCTTTTCCACGGTGAGGAGGAGGATTCAGTGACGACGACGTCAGTTGAAAAAAGGCGCGTCCGATCAGTGAATCCGCCCAGCTTCTGTAACGAGTCCGCGAGTTGACAGTGCGCTGTGCGGAGGCGGGGCATATTCTGTGCGCGTTGACGAATTGAATCTGAGCGTACAGCGGAGCTGGCGACTTGAAGGCGGATCCGCCCCGGAGTCTGTTGCTATCAGGGGTGACTTTGGCGCTCCGAACAGCTGATTCGACACAAAAGATTCATAACGCTCCGAAGCTTCCTGAATCAGTGTTTTGAAATAGGCCATCACTATAGAAGTCTTTTTTTTTTTTTTTTGGCGCACCAAAAATATTCTCGTCACTTTATAATATTAATATTGAAGGCCTCACTGAGTCATCGGATTTCAAAAAAAATATCTTAATTTGCGTTCCGAAGATTAACGAAGGTCTTACGGGTGTGGAACGGCATGAGGGTGAGTAATAAATGACAGAATTTTCATTTTTGGGTGAACAAACCCTTTAACATTGTTTGGTACATTTACTCTCATCTGTTCTGAATATTCTCTATCGCTCAGTTTACATATTTACTGTCATGGTTTGATATTTTTAACCGTTTCCACCAGACGCTTGAATAATGTGTGAAAGTTTCTGTGACTATACAAAGCTCATGAATATTTAATGAGGCAATAATTGACTAAACCTGTTTTTGTAACATTTATGGTTATGGAACTATTAGTGCATGAATAGGGCATTGTTAAAATCTTTAACTATTGATGGAAAAACATTGGAAAAATCATGTAAATTAATGTGTGAACCCAGGGTTAAATAATGTGTGAAAAGCCTTGTGAGAAAAGTTGGTACTGAATGAAAATTCAGCCTTCTTTGGACTATCATATTTTGTCTGTTTTTATCATGCCTTGTTTTTAACCTTCAGAAAAACAGTGTGTTGGGGCCAAAGCTTTTACAGTTGAAATGTTTTATAAATGTGCTTCATGTGTTTAAAATAACTATCATAGTGGTTTTTGTCTGTAAGATTGTTTTGTAACTGAATCTGTCACAATCAGGTGTGAATTAAATGAACCGCACAAGAACCGTTTGGGATGTTTTGCTAGTGTAGATCACAAAACTCTAAATGGTTCAACAGTCAAGTTCTGCTCTGGATCTTTATATATTATAACTTATTTTTACATGTCTGCTACAATACAGTAAAAAATAAATTGTTGCAATGGTGGTGCAATAACATTTGGTGGCCTGAAGAGGGCGGAACAGCCATGTTTGCACTCATGTTAAAAAAAAAGAGCTGGAAATATCAGGAAATTTTAACGTTTTGATTTTAAAGTCATAAAATAAGCAATTAAACTCTGAAATGAATATAAATCTCATGCTTCTTACTAAAAATGTCATGGAATGTCATCTGTCAACAAGTGTTTAGAAAAAAAAACATGTTTATTTGTATCACCATACACAGATGTTGATGTTGCAATGAAACCATGAAATAAAAAAATCATTTGCATGCATGCTGTGGTCTTGAGTGGGTGTGGCTATCAGAGCTTCATTTCGGACAGTCATAAATGTGGATGGCTCTGTCATCACCCGCAGAGACGATTTTTGAGCCCGTGGGGTTGTATTTCACACTCCAAACCTGCACACACACATTTGAACATGAACATGCATGCTTCATCATGCTCTTGAGAAACAAAAACACACTGATCTGCTTACAAACCCCCCATAAATGGCCACTTGACTCCAGTTTGAGATGGTTTCTTCATCTTTATATCCTTTCGACAACCCAATTTGAAGTCAGTTTTATTATAGACAGCAACATTACCATTCAAAGGTTTGGGATTCAGTCACATGATCCTTCAGAAATCATTCTAATATGTTGATTTGCTGCTCAGGAAACATTTCTATATATCATTATCAATATTGAAAACAGCTTTGCTGCTTAATATTTTTGTGGAAACCATGACATATTTCCCTCAGGAAAGTTCAAAAGAACAGCATTTTTTTGAAAAAGTAATCTTTTGTAACATTTTAAATGTCTTTAGTGTCATTTTTGATCAATTTTGCTGAATAAAAGTACTAATTTCTTTCAAAAAAATAAAAATTCACACTGAACCCAAGCGTTTGAGCAGTGTATATGAATGTAACGTCACTCACCTGGTCCTGATGATCAAAGAATGTGTTCACACATGATCTGCTGCTCGTGTCCCACACCTTCACACTCTTATCGGACGAACTGAAAAAGCAACAAACAACAGTTAAGAAACACAAACTGCATTTTGATTCCTAGTTTCCATTCACAAGTGCATCAGCTCTTGCCTGGACACAAAGTGTGTGTCGTCGGGTGAAAAGGCCACGTTCAGCACCCAGGATCCGTGACCGCTGAGTGTCCCGGCCAGGTTAGCGTGCTGCCTGTAAGACACGCAAACAACAAGAACGTGAGCTTTATATGTACTTGGAGGTGAAAGCCACACATAAATCTGCATGTATCCAAACGTACACGTCATAAATCTTTATGTAGCCATCGTCTGACGCGGTTACCAGCAGCTGAGAGTCTGGAGAAAAGGTCAGAGACCTGATAGGCATCGCATGACCTGGAAAAAGAGAGCATCTTAGTTTCATTTGGATACTGTACCTTTAAGACTTTAATTGTGTAGTATAATCAGTGAAAAAGCAGTACAATACACAAACACTGCATTTCATCAAAAATACTACTAAAAATAGTACTATTGTGATATAGTATTACAATTTAAAAGGACCGTTTTCTACTTGAATATATTGTAAAATGTAATTTATTTCTGTGATCAAAGCTGAATTTTCAGCATTACTCCAGTCTTCAGTGTCACATGATCCTTCAGAAATCATTGTGATACGATGATTTGATGCTCAGAAAACATATATATATATATTAAGCAGCACAACTGTTTTCAACATTGATAATAATAAGATATATTTCTTGAGCAGCAAATCAGCATATCAGAATGATTTCTGAAGGATCATGTGACACTGAAGACTGGAGTAATGATGCTGAAAATTCAGCTTTGATCACAGGAATAAATTATATTTTAAAACATTAAAATAGAAAAAATGCACCCTTGGTGAGCAGAAAAGACTTCTTTCAAAAACATTAAAATATATCAATTATTCCAAACTACCGACTGTTAGTGTAATACTATAAAAACTGAAGCAGATCTAACATTCAACATTATTTCCAGCTGTACTTGTTGGAGCAAATGAAAGGGATGAGTGAGTGATGGAGCGATGCAGGAAGACAAAGAGGAAAAATGGAGTCGCGCAGTGACGGGAGACGAAGTTTACGGCCCTTGAGGGACGGCCAGAGACGCAAACAGGTTTTTCCACCACATTCACATAACCCATAATCACCCTAAATGACTCTAGCAGACTAACGGACTCAACGTCTACAGAACAGACACTCCGCTTTAATAGAGGAAACTAAAGACAGCTTGAATCATGTGGGAGACGATTTTCACCTTCCAGCGTGTGCAGGAGTTTCCCAGTCGCAATATCAAAGATATTAATGATTCCGTCTATTGCACCAGTGGCTAAGTGCTTTCCATCTGGACTCTAGAGACAGAGAAAGAGAGAAAAAGATATATTAGAGCCTAGAAAAACTGTATTGTTTGAAAAATAAGCATTTTTGTCAAATATTCACTTTAATGTGTAATGTGAAAGAAATTTGCACTGTGTAATTAGTGAAATCAGTTCTTTTTGAACAGAGCACTAAAGTAAAGTGTTACACCAATACTTGTTTATGTGTTTCCCACAATTTTTGATGCATAAATTTCCGGGTTTTTTTTCCCTTTACTTGTCCCATGGTGATTACTGGATGAAGACTAATAGCAATTAAACTCAAGAATCTGTTTCTTGCTGAAAATATTTTAGAGCTGAGGATAACAAAAACATGCATGTTCAATTATGTTTTAATAGTTTTATTTTGAATTAAATTACTTTAATATATTTCCAGATTTGCAGTGAGTGTGGAAACTTTATGTAAAAATTCAACAAGACAGAAAATTTAACTTTTTAAATAAATGTCTATGGTTGTCTTGTACATTTGATGGATCAATGCATATTATTCTAAATAATTATAAAATTGATCAGTATGCTTTCAAAGTGAAAATGTGAAATGTATTACATCTTCCACAAAAATATGAAGCAGCACAACTGTTTTCAACATTGATAATAATCAGAAATGTTTCTTGAGCATCAAATCAATCTATCAGAATGATTTCTGAAGGATCATGTGACACTAAAGACTGGAGTAATGATGCTGAAAATTCAGCTTTGATCACAGGAATAAATTACATTTGAAAATATATTCAAACAGAAAACAGTTATTTTAAATTGTTATAATGTTTCACTATATTATTACTCTACCGTGTGTTGAATATTCTGTTTTTTGTTTCACAGAAATAATAAAACATCAGTGTCACTGACTTTAATGCTATCAGATTATTGTTTTTCATGCAGAATTATTCCATACTTACATAGGCGATGCTCAGAATGAATTTCCCTCTGGTGTCCAGTGAATGCTCCTTTTTCCCGCTTTCCACGCCAAAGATGTTGACCTTCCCTAGATGGCTGCCGGTGGCGATGTATTTGGAGTCAGGAGAAAAGGCGACCGCCCAGGCATCAACTGCAGACGGTAAAGAAAGACTTCATTATTTCAGTATCATCGAGATACTATAAAAAATCTTGTTAATATTTTAAATTAGATTTTATTTTAAAATTTTCTGTTTTCATTTTCATTTTAGTTCAAGTTAACACATTTTGTTGTGTTTGTCATTTTATTAGTTTTTTTTATGTGCCCCTATTAAAAGACCCACTGAAGTGTCTTGGAATGCGCAGCATTATTCAATGTGTTGATGTAATTTCAACTGAAACAGGAAGAGAGGGCGATATATCGAACAGCCCCGCCCCCTTTTTTTTAAATAGCCAGTAGCATTTTGTTTGTCACAGCTCGGCCATAGCCGTTAAACTCACTAAAACCTCTGTTTCCTTTTAATATCTAACCGTTTCTCCTCCTAATCTCCTCTATATCACTTTAAAATACAGCATTCTGTGCAGAATTTAAATGGGTTTGATACCTTTTGTGATCTGAGCCGACTCGCAGATATGATCCGCTCTGTGCTCTCGTGTCTCTGGACCGGAGCAGACTGTGCTCGCGCTGCGGCGGTTCACGTGATATTAACGCAAAAACAGACTTCATTCACGTCAGTGGAAAGCATATTTACACTGTCTGAATCGTTCCCTATTCTCTATGTAGAAACTAGTAAATAAATGTGTGAACAAATGACTGATTTCAGCCGCAGCTTCAGTGTCTGTTGATAGTGTAGAAGGGGGCGGGACTTCAGGATCTAGACAGCATTTGATTGGACAGAAGATTTGATGAGAAGCTGAAGTGCGATGTGATGTCACGAAAATCCGTGATCCATTTTAGCGGAAGTGAGAGACTAATGGTGCGTTCACACCAGACATGAATGAAGCGTTAAGCACGAGTGATTTACATGTTAAGTCAATGCAAAGACGTGATAGATATCCTGCGGCGCAATTCGCGCGGATGAGACGGTGCGAATGACGCGATTCACGCGAATTGAGCGTTTCGGGCGTTTGAAAAATCTGAACTTTGGCGAATATTCGCGCTGTGTTAACCAATTAGGAGCTTGCTCTAGTAGTGACGCGATTACGGTACGATACATCTTCGAACTTTTATAGAAACAGGAATAAAAAGGATCTTGCTTGGAAGAAAGTGAGTGAGGAGGTCGGACAATCTGGTAATTGATGCTAAAAAAAAAACGGTCTTTACTCAATTTGAGCTATATTATATATAGAACTACTTTCCCGCTGATGAGTTGATGTGTTTATTCAGAGGAAGTGTGCAGAAAGAAGTGGAAGAGTCTGAGGGACACATATTTAAAGGAGAGCCCCTCCAATGACGCAAATTCGCTTGTTGTGAAGTGAATTTCACGCGCAAATGAAGCGATTTATTCGCACAAGTCGCGTCTGCTGTGAACGCCCCATAAGTTTTGAATGCGTATATCATCTAAATGCGAATTATGTCATTGTTTTGGAACATACCAGCTTATTCATAACCTTAAGGCTAACATACTCATACTAAAAGCTAAAAACTTAAATTTTGATTTCAGGGGGAATTTTACACCAAGAACGATAACTATAAAAAGAACGATAAAGATATAGTTCTAAAAATCGTTCTGAATATAAAAGAATAGCACTGTCCAAACCACAGATATAACGTTAACAATAGAGGAATCTTTAAAATAACTTTCAAAACTATTTTTTCCAGCCGTTGATTGATAAAACGCTGACAGCCAATCTAATTTAAAGGATTAGTTCACTTTCAAATTAAAATTTCCTGATAATTTACTCACCCCCATGTCATCCAAGGTGTTCATGTCCTTCTTTCTTCAGTCGAAAAGAAATTAAGGTTTTTGAGGAAAACATTCCAGGATTTTTCTCCATATAGTGGACTTCAATGGAGGCCAAACGGTTGAAGGTCAAAATTACAGTTTACAGCGATCCCAGACGAGAAATAAGGGTCTTATCTAGAGAAACCATCGCTCATTTTCTATATATATTTTTTAAAATGTATAAGTTTTAACCATAAATGCTCATCTTGAACTATCTCTCTCTCTTCTTCTTCTTCTCTATTTGAATTCCAGCAGTGTAGACGCTGCTAAGTGTATTACTGCCCTCCTCAGGTCAAAGTTTGAACTAAACTGTCATATACAATATTCTAGTGCAAGTATAAAACAATTAGTTCAAACTTTAACCTGTGGAGGGCAGTAATACACTTAGCAGCGTCTACACTGCTGGAATTCAAATAGAGAAGAAGAAGAAGAGAGAGAGATAGTTCAAGATGAGCATTTAATTTTTTTTTTTTTTTTTTTTAGAAAATGAGCGATGGTTTCTCTAGATAAGACCCTTATTCCTAGTCTGGGATCGTTTAAAACTCTTTGAAGCTGCACTGAAACTGTAATTTTGACCTTCAACCGTTTGGAGTCCATTGAAGTCCACTATAAGGAGAATAATCCTGGAATGTTTTCATCAAAAACCTTAATTTCTTTTCGACTGAAGAAAGAAAGACATGAACATCTTGGATGACATGGGGGTGAGAAAATTATCAGGAAATTTTAATTTGAAAGTGAACTAATCCTTTAAAGTCACGCGCATTTAAAATGGCGGACGACACCACGGAGAAGTTAATCGCCTGCCTTTTCACGGATACTTTAAAGAAAATGGATATAAGGAAAACAATCGGTCATACCCTCGGAATAAATATTGAGAAGTTTTAACGATGAGATCATTATGTCAGGCTATCAAACAGAACATAAATTTACCTCAGATATCGCTAGTTTCGACAACACTGTCTAGCTTCCTGTGAAGCTGAAAAGTGTTTTATTCCACTATACTGACTTCGTCAGCTAAATTCACTGTTAGATTAGATCGATTACACTAGCTATTCACTCGAAACATAGCATGCTGAGGACATCTGCTGGTTAAAGCCGTGTAAATGCAACAAGAACAGTAAAAACACGTTGTACACACTTTGAAACCGCAGACATTATCGTTCATTGGTGTGGACTCAAATACTGTTATTACAACGTCTACTTTGACCCTCAAACACTGCAGTTGTTGCTGAGGCCTGGAAGAGTTCGGTTCGTGTTGTCGAGAAGCTCACCTGGGCCTGCGTCCATGGACTTGATCTGTTTACCAGTCTCCAGGTCCCAGAGCCGAATGTGAGCATCAAGAGAGCTGGAGGCGGCGATCGCTCCGTTCTGACTGATGTCCACCGACACCACGCCCAGCTGGTGACCCTCCAGCGTCCACTGCAGCTCCAGCTTTTCATCCGACCTGCGAACCATCAGAAAGAGTGCTGTACGTTCAGATACAAACACAAAAGTCGACACTTCAGTTGCACTTTGTTGTTCATTGATTTACCATTTCCACACTTTTACCAGGTCGTCCAAAGAGCCGGTCACAATGGTTTCTGACCCGTCCTTCTCGCTGCGACCCCATGCCGCCGTCCAGATGGCATCTTCATGAGCTGCAGGGGCGAGAACACAGACTCATATGATGCCCGAATGTGCTGCCTAGGTAGACAGCTCACTAGATGTTAGGGGTTGTAAGTGTGTGTGAACTCACCATGCTCCTGCTTGAATAGTATACTGTACTGAAAACAGAACAATTCACATATTTATAATCATTATTCTGATTATCATATGATAAATGAGACAGAAAACATGCAGATGTGTGTAAATATTCACCTGTGTGCTCATAGTCTTCGTTTCAAAGCCTGTTTGTGATGGAAAAGAACTCCTATGAGTTTATAAGCGCGTTTGTGATCAGTTTAATGAGTTATTTTGAGTTTACAAACTCACAGATGCTAGCGTATCTTAGCTTATGATTAAATAAACTGCTTCTGTAAGTCCTCGAGATGTCCTGAAGAGGTTTTAGTGCGTCCGCGATTAAGTCAGACAACCCTTAAGATTTGTTACATACCTCTGAAGGAGAATTAAAGCGCTTTAACAATAATAAACACCCGCACTGATACTGACTAGAGAGCCGCCATGACACCTGCGAGCAAAGCACTATGGGAACAGACGCATGACTCCGCCCACTCTACAGTGCATGTTATATACAATGTTATCAAAGTTGATGTTATTACAAAACTGATGGTAAAATATTATTTGAATATTATCAAAGCATCAGTACAAATAACAGATGCCAGTAATAAAATAATAATGTCAATATTTATTAATAAATTAATAATATAATAATTCATAAATGTATCTGTTATTTATAAACAAAACAGTGAATAAATAAATGTTAACTATAATAAATATATGCAAAATTATCAAAGCATCAATGCAAAAAAAAAACAAACAAACAAAAAAAAAAACAGGCAGCATTGATAGTAATAAAATAATAGTACCAATATTTAAAATAAAAACAAATTATAATATAATAATAAATAATTTATATAATAAACACATAAATAAATACAAAACTAATATCAGTACAAATAACAGATGCCAGTAATAATGTAATTATACCAATATTTAAAATATAAAACAAAATAAAATAATAATAATAAATGTATCTGTTATTTATAAATAAATAAATGCTAACTATAATAAATATATACAATATTATCAAAGCATCAATGGAAAAACAGGTAGCAGTGATAGTAATAAAATAATAGTACCAATATTTATAATAAAAATAAATTATAATATAATAAATTATATATATATATATCGGGCATGCTCAGAGAGGTATGGCTCTCTCTCTCTATATATAAATTAAACAAATAAATACAAAACTAATATCAGTACAAATAACAGATGCCAGTAATAAAATAATAATTTCAATATTTATTAATAAATTAATAATAACATAATAATTCAGAAATGTATCTGTTATTCATAAACAAATGAATGAATAAATAAATGCTAACTATAATAAATATGTACAATATTATCAAAGCATCAATGCAAAAAACAAAACAAAAAACAGGCAGCATTGATAGTAATAAAATAATAGTACCAATATTTAAAATAAAAACAAATTATAATATAATAATACATAATTTATATAATAAACACATAAATACATACAAAACTAATATCAGTACAAATAGCAGATGCCAGTAATAAAATAACAATGCCAATATTTAAAATATAAAACAAAATAAAATAATAATAAATAATAAATGTATCTGTTATTTATAAACAAACAAACAAATAAATAAATGCTAACTATAATAAATATACACAATATTATCAAAGCATCAATACAAAAAACAGGTAGCAGCGATAGTAATAAAATAGTACCAATATTTAAAATAAAAATAAATTATAATATAATAAATAATTTATATATATATATATATATATATATATGTGTGTGTGTGTGTGTGTATATATATAAATTAAACAAATAAATACAAAACTAATATCAGTACAAATAACAGATGCCAGTAATAAAATAATAATACCAATATTTAAAATAAAAAACAAAATAAAATAATAATAAATAATAAATGTATGTTATTTATAAACAAATAAGTAAATAAATGCTAACTATAATAAATATATACAATATTATCAAAGCATCAATGCAAAAACACAGGTAAGAAAGGTAAAAACAAATTATATAATATAATAATAAATAATTAATTTATATATAATAAATAAACAAATAAATAAATGCTAAAATTATATTTTATATATATATATATATATATATATATATATATATATATATATATATATATATATATATATATATTATAAAATATACAATATCAAAGCATCAATACAAAATACCAGTGAAAGTAATAAAATAATAGTCAAAGTATTTATAATAACATTTATTTAAAATAAATGATAATATATTAAAAGACAATACACATTTGTTATTTATAATAAATATCT
Organism: Ancherythroculter nigrocauda; assembly: GCA_036281575.1. Lineage (NCBI taxonomy): Eukaryota > Metazoa > Chordata > Actinopteri > Cypriniformes > Xenocyprididae > Ancherythroculter > Ancherythroculter nigrocauda. The sequence continues at coordinate 28,199,625 of VTFQ01000015.1, forward strand.
ATAATTTAAATATTAATATAAAAAAATAAAAAAACTGCATAGGCAATCTGTATTGGATTGACCTCTTTTATTGCTTTGTATTTGGTTTCTGACAACAGGATATTTTAAAATGCATATTTGTTCTATTTTTATGCCAATTCAAAAGCAATTCCTCCTGCTGCTGCTGTCTTGAGGCACTAAAAACGAGTCAGCATTAGACATTTAAACAGACTAAGTCAAATGAGACTTCTCCCTCCATATTGCAACATTTGATTACAGAAAAGTCAAAGACCTCTCCTCTGTGTTTGAGAGTTAGACAGAAGGAAGTCCATATGCTGTGTGGGATTTTAGCCCTTTTATGTCTTGAGCACTGAGAGTTTCTCAGCTGATGCCCTTTGAGGTGCAATGTGCCTCACAGAGGGAATTCAGCATCGACTGACCTAGATCTGACTGCGCAAGAGAGAGAGAGAGAGAGAGAGAGAGGAAGAATGTGCTGCTTTATAGTTTAGATGAATGAAATATGGTCTATTTTATGGCTCTTAAATGCTTATATAAGAGAGCAGCACTTGAAACAAAAAATGACTTTCCATAAGACCCATAATGTTTAGAATTATTACTGATTTGAATGGCTATAGCAAAGAGAGGCTGAATGTATATCGTCACATTCCAGCGTGACAAAAGAGTACTGATGGTACTATATCATGTTACTGTTTGATTACCATATACCATGCTGTATACATAGTAGTCCAGGTATACCTCTTTAATCACTATAGTATACCATGTACAAAAATACTTGATTCTGATTGGTCAGTTGCAGTATTCAGCGGTCAGATATTCATGTCAACCATGGGAAAGTTGTATATGCAACACTCTCATGGGAATTCGTAACTATTTTATGTTTTGGCGTAAAAAAATGGACAGCACATGTCCGCTTCCTTCCACTGTAGGTCAATGAAGCCCCAGTAATGGTCGTTGCCCGAGTGATCCTGAGGTGGAGCCACGACATCAAAGACTTAATCGCGAACACAGCTGTCAATCATGACATTACACCCTGTTTTTATAGCATCAAATAACTAAAACCAATCTTATTGGAAAAATGAACACTTCAACACTTCGTCTGTGTGATAAGAACTACCTAAACTGACAGAAACAATCTTTGGAAAAAAATTATTTGAAGTGCAACTGGATTTTTTTAGTTTGGCTCGTGTCCCGTTTGATTACATGGAGAGGGCGGGGTTTGTGACCCAGGTCTATACTGCATCCAGTCACCAGGGGGCGATGGAAATGCTTTGGCTTCACTTTTCAGGACTTGTGCAGCACACTTGGCAGTATTGCCAGCAGAATTGGGCTACTTTAACACTCTTGCCGCAGTTTGTTTTTCACATCTGCGGGTTGAAGCGACCCCAAATAACGTGATTGGGTTAGTTTTGAGTAGCAATTGGGTGGGTTTTGTTGTGAAAACCTGGCAACCCTGAAACTTGGTACGATCTCATTCTTTCATTTTTGTATGATCTGCTTACACCCCACTGATGGTTAGATTTAGCTGTGGGGTAAGGGGTGGATGTTCATCCTTACATTTTTTTTTTAAATCATTCATTTCCATACAAATCACATTGTACGAATATGAAATTTACCTCGTAAAATAGATTTGTTCACTCTTAGGAACAGGTTGATATATCAGTCCCTTGTATCACATCGCAGACTAGCGTTTTCTCTCTGTGTTGCCAAGTCTGCGGTTTTCCTGCGGAGTTGGGCTACTTTAACACTGTTGCCGCTTCAGACACACCCTCTGTCAAGCGTTGATGCTGACGCTCCATGTGAATGCAGCGTCACACTGTTGCCGCGGGTTATTTTTCATGTCTGAGGATTGAAGCGACCCCAAATAACATGACATTTAGCCTCTGGAATGCGAATTTTACCAGGGGAACCCCGCCAAAAACATGGATTTTACCGGGGATCCCCCCTGAAACACATATGACAAGTTTTGAGTAGCAATTGGGTGAGTTTTGTTGGAAAACCTGGCAACCCTGAAACTTGGTACGATCTCATTCTTTCGTTTTTGTATGATCTGCTTACACCCCACTGATGGTTAGCTTTAGCCATGGGGTAAGGGGTGGATGTTCATCCTTACGTTTTATTTTTTTTAAATCATACATTTCCATACAAATCACATCGTAAGAAAACGAAATCGCCACCTCGTAAAATAGATTTGTTCTTGATATATCAGTCCACTCGTCCTGGCACTATTTCACGTCTCTCATATCACATCGCAGACTTGCACTTTCTCTCAGTGTTGCCAAGTCTGCTGTTCTCCCGCAGAATTGGGCTACTTTAACGCTGCGTTCACACGGGGCATCGGTGTTAACGCTTCTCGTTTACTTTGAATGGGTTCCGTCGCATCGCTTCACTTGCATTGCAAGCGGCAGAAGTTGAACATTTCTCAACTTTTCAAGCACCAACACAGGTGTCAGCAAATCAGATCGCCTTATGCAAACACTCTAGAACAGTCGCTAGGCAATTGCATTCATGCAACATCGGAAAGTAATGTGATTGGCTGTTATCACTATAATGGTCACGTCAACACAAGCTTCAGACACGCCCTCTGTCAAGCGTTGACGCTGACGCCCCATGTGAATGCAGCATCACACTGTTGCCGCAGGTTATTTGTCCACGGATTAAAGCAACCCCAAATAACATGATATTTAGCCTCTGGAATGTGAATTTTTACTAGGGGAACCCCGCCAAAAATGTGGATTTTACCCCCCAGAACTTGATTTTTACCAGAAACACATTGGACTGGTTTTGAGGAGCAATTTTGGATTTTGTTGTGGAAACCTGGCAACCCTGCATTTCATACAAACGCAACAGTTGCCGCTAATTTGTATGAATTTGTACAATCTTATTCTTTCATTTTGCGTATGATCCGCTTACGCCCCTCTGACGGTTAGCTTTAGCTGTGGGATTAGGGTGGATCTTTATCCTTACATTTAAAAAAAATAATCATACATTTCCATACAAATCACATTGTACACGAAATCGCCACCTCATAAAATACATTTGTTCTCTCTTAGGAACAGGTTGATATATCAGTCCCTTGTATCACATCGCAGACTAGCGCTTTCCGTGCGTTCACACCGCCGCCAGCGAGAGCGTCAACAGTCGCCTTGGCCGCCCTGCCAACAACGCTGGACTGTTCGTTCAAACCGCCGCCGACGGGAGGGTCAAAGTAAATGACAAGTCGCGTCAACCAATCGGAAGCCTCTCAAGCGAGGACCTCTACATTCCAATTGGTTGCCGCCGAACCGCGTCATAGCTCATTACCATAAAGTTAACTTGATTTCAACTTTCCTCGATGCTCTCACCGTCCAAGCCGCGCCACGCCGCTCTCGCCGGAGCTCGCCGCCGGCTCTCATTGAAAATGAATGACTAGCGTCACTTTGACACTCTCGCCGCCGGCGGTGTGAACACACATTGCTTCCTCTTTCTTATGTAAATCTCATTTGTTTAAAAGACTTCCGGAAAACACGCGGATCTCAACATAACACCGACTGTTACGTAACAGATCATTAATATGTACGCCCCCAATATTTGCATATGCCAGCTCATGTTCAAGCATTAGACAAGGAAAGGCAGTATTAACATCTGGATCTGTGCACAGACAAGGTAAGCAAGCAATAACAACAGCGAAAAATGGCAGATGGAGCAATAATAACTGACATGATCCATGATATCATGATATTTTTAGTGATATTTGTAAATTGTCTTTCTAAATGTTTCGTTAGCATGTTGCTAATATACTGTTAAATGTGGTTAAAGTTACCATCGTTTATTACTGTATTCACGGAGACAAGAGCCGTCGCTATTTTCATTTTTAAACACTTGCAGTCTGAATAATTCATAAACACAACTTCATTCTTTATAAATCTCTCCAACAGTGTGTAATGTTAGCTTTAGCCACGCAGCATAGCCTCAAACTCATAGAGAATCAAATGTAAACATCAAAATATATACTTTACTCACATAATTCGAAGCATGCACACAGCATGCATGACGAACATCTTGTAAAGATCCATTTGAGGGTTATATTAGCTGTGTGAACTTTGTAAATGCACTGTATTATAGTCGAGAGCTTGTGTGGCAGGGAGCACGCGATTTAAAGGGGCGGCGCGCTGAAAAAATCAGTGTATAGTTAATGATGCCCCAAAATAGGCAGTTAAAAAATTAATTTAAAAAAATCTATGGGGTATTTTGAGCTGAAACTTCACAGACACATTCAGGAGACACCTTAGACTTATATTACATCTTGTGAAAAAGCATTCTTGGGCACCTTTAAATCATACATACAAATCACATCATACGAATATGAAATCGCCACCTCGTAAAACACATTTGTTCTCTCTTAGGAACAGGTTGATATATCAGTCCCTTGTATCACATCGCAGACTAGCGCTTTCTTTCAGTGTTGCCAAGTACACGGTTTTCCTGCGGAGTTGGGCTACTTTAACACTGTTGCCGCGGGTTATTTTTCATGTCCACGGATTGAAGCGACCCCAAATAACATGATATTTAGCCTCTGGAATGCAAATTTTACCAGGGGAACCCCGCCAAAAACGTGGATTTTACCCCCCAGAACTTGATTTTTACCAGAAACACATTGGACTGGTTTTGAGGAGCAATTGGGTGGGTTTTGTTGTGAAAACCTGGCAACCCTGCATTTCATTAGCTTTAGCCATGGGGTTAGGGGTGGATCATCATCCTTACGATTTATTTTTTGAAAATCATACAAACCATGTCGTACGAATTTATACAAAATCGTCACCTTGTTGTGTTCATCTTGTTGCAGGGGAGATTGTACATTTTAATGGACTATTTGTCTTAGCAGAGGCTTTAAGAAAATATGCAAGTAATTTGAATTATAATTATTTGAACTTAAATCAATATTTCATATTCAAACTTGTTGAGTAGCTGTGGTGAGCTGATGTACAGCTGGAGGGTATAAAACCCCAGCATAATTTCTAAAATACTGGGCACACTTGACCTCAACCACAAAACATTTTGAGTTAAAATAAAATTAATTTACATTAGAGCTCCATTAAATGCTCAAACTCAATAATCTGTTTTCCATTTGTATATAGTGGTTAATGGGCCTGTGTCCATCTTTCTTTTCTCTCCACTTTTAGCAAATTTTTTGCTCTCAGTAAATACACTCAACTAAATTTACCATCTGTTTTTAGCTGTAATTAGTGCTTAATTTATCATGTTTTTGTGTTTGCTCAAACCAGTGCATTTTCTCAGCAAAACAGCACATTCTGTTTCTCAAAATGAAACAAAATGAAGAAGCTGTTTGTCTCGAGATGCATTGTACTAAGAAAGCATTTAACGTGCCTTCTGGAAACCAGTTAGCGTTTAAGAGGTTGTGGAGTTCATCTGTGTCCATCTTCAAGAAGAAAAGCTCAGCGTGCGGCGTCAGTGCGAGCTCTCGAAGGTTCTCAGACTGCATCTGAAAAATGACTGCTCCTGGTTTCTCATGGCTTAATACACTGAAAGAAACGTCACCAGAGGGAGAAATGAGTAAGGCAGCCTTTTCACGGCCACTGGAGTGTTTATATGTGGGAACTGTGTTTTCGTTCAAGTACTTTAGAGGGCAGGAAACTGTAGAATTGCAATACAAAGACCTTCATGCTGGACCAAGCACAAAGCTTGTGTCCAAACCTAATTAAGACCTTGTACAGAAAGTATTTTGTCATCATGAAGGACTGTAGCTGTGCTTTAGTCTGGCGAACATAATGAGATGCATGGCGTCCGAGAATTGGTCTAATTTTGCTTTCTGAAATACTTGATTCTGATTGGTCAGTCACAGCATTCTGCGGTCACATACTTTTGTAGTGCAAGTTTCAGGTTTCTCCTAGCAAGAGTAATTGTTTTGTACATTGCAGTAGATTTTTTTGTAATATATATTGTCTTATCAATACAAAAATGCAACAATTTCATATCATGGATATTGATAATATATACTGTGTATAGTTTACGCAAAATGAAAATTACAGTGCAAGGAAATAATTCAAGTTTACAGTTTTAGTATCAGTACTACATTAAATAATATGAATATAATATAATAATGTCCTTTGTATATAATTTATATAATTATCAGGACTCACAAATATAATTTGTGAGTCCTGATAATGCCAAATGTGTTATGTTACCAGTAAAAAGTGGCCTTCATTATTTTAAAGGGTCATGAAACTACAGAACACATTTTTTGAGCTTTGAACAGATATGTATAGGCTGCAGACCATTGAAAACACTAAAGGTACTCATTAATTTTATTCATAAGTTGAAATTAGTTATTTTTGCATTTTTCAGAGTGATTTCTGTCTTCCGGTTTTAAAAGCAAAGTCGGATAATACCGGCAAGATCCAGAGTGCTGAGTGGCTCCAGTATGGGCTGGTTGAACATGCTGACGTCAACAGTTTTGAGCAGTTCTCTGCATTTATTCATGACAAAAAGCACATTTTCACAGAGTTTTCCAGCTCAGAGGTGTGAACAACCAGGCTAAAACAGGGGGGGGTTTCATCTAGTGAGTGACAGAGTGCAAACATAATCATCTAAAATAAATCTGTGTTTCAGCATCAAAATCATGAATATATTTATTCTGGTGTCACCCATTGTCTTGTGCAGTGGGTTACCAGCACCAAGTCCAAGCCGATTCATTTACACTCCCAATGTAATACCAAATTTAGCATTTTAATAAACAGTTACATTTTTTGTTATCCTTTTACCATAAGTGTTGGAGTATCGCAATAATATCATATCGTGAGTTCAGTATCGTGATATGTACCGAATCGTGACATGAGGGTAGGCATGTGACGGTATCAAATTTTCATGTTGCGATTAATTGCTGAAGCTTTTATCACGAGTTGCAAAAAAAAAAGTGTTGTCATAGTATAGTAGAACTCTTTTTCTTTTAACAAAAAGAACTCTGAATGTTTAAATACAATAATACAATACACAAAAAATATATAAAGTACAATTTTCAAACAGATTAAAGTGCAAATGAATTAGGCTATAAAGGTAACTACGGAAGAGGATTAGGGCCAAGCAATAATAAAAAAATAAAACCATCTCGAGATTAAAGTTGTTAAATTACGAGAAAAAACTCGTTAAATTTCAAGAAAAAAGTCGAGATAAAATGTTGAGAATAAACTCGTTAAATTACGAGAAAAAACTCGTTAGATTTCAAGAATAAAGTCGAGATAAAATGTTGAGAATAAAGTCATTAAATTACGAGAAAAAAGTCATTAAATTATGAGAACAAATTCGTTAAATTATGAGAAAAATGTTGTTAAATTTCTAGAAAAAGGTCGAGATAAAATGTTGAGAATAAACTCGTTAAATTACGAGAAAAAACTCGTTAGATTTCAAGAAAAAAGTCGAGATAAAATGTTAAGAATAAACTTGTTAAATTACGAGAAAAAACTCGTTAAATTTCGAGAAAAAAGTCGAGATAAAATGTTGAGAATAAACTCGTTAAATTACGAGAAAAAACTCGTTAGATTTCAAGAATAAAGTCGAGATAAAATGTTGAGAATAAAGTCATTAAATTACAAGAAAAAAGTCATTAAATTACGAGAACAAATTCGTTAAATTATAAGAAAAATGTCGTTAAATTTCTAGAAAAAAGTCGAGATAAAATGTTGAGAATAAACTTGTTAAATTTCGAGAAAAAAAGTCGAGATAAAATGTTGAGAATAAACTCGTTAAATTACAAGAAAAAAACGTGTTAAATTTCAAGAAAAAAAGTCGAGATAAAATGTTGAGAATAAAGTCATTAAATTACGAGAATAAAGTCATTAAATTCCGAGAACAAATTCGTTAAATTATGAGAAAAATGTCGTTAAATTTCGAGAAAAAAGTCTAGATAAAATGCCGTAATTTAACGAGTTTATTCTCAACATTTTATCTCGACTTTTTTCTCGAAATTTAACAACATTTTTCTCCTAATTTAACTATTTTTTTCTCGTAATTTAATGAGTTTATTCTCAACATTTTATCTCGACCTTTTTCTCGAAATTTAACAACTTTAATCTCGAGATGGTTTTAGTTTTTTATTATTGCTTGGCCCTAATCCTCTTCCGTAGGTAACACTTTACAATAAGGTCTCATTATTTAATGCATTAACTAAGATTGAGCAATAGCTACATTTGTTACAGAAAGTATTATTTTCCGGGGTAACCGCTGCATTTCTGCTGTTAAAGTTGCAAATGGAACAGAAGCAGCGACAAATCTTTTCTTCTATATTGTGATTTACTTTTGAGCAAAACGGACTATCAAAACAGAAACTATAATGTCATGTGGGGACTTGGTTCTACCCATTGATTCTTGATTGAATGGAGGCGGATCTGAATGCGAGCTCACGGTTGATAGTAAGAAAGGGTCGGAGTTTAAGTGGACTTAATGACTGGAAAAGGAAATCTACCAGTGCAGTAAGACAAAATACCCCATATTTTGTACATAATACCACTTAATATTAAAGATACATAAACTCAATATTCTTCTCAAAGAAATTTATCTTGTTTTAAGGTATTCTAACTGGAAAATAAGACATAAATACTCCCAAAGCATATGATTTTTTGCAGCGAAATCAAACTTTGGCATAATATCAACTGGCTCAATAAAGCTCCAGACTGACTGATACGAATCTGAATTTGCATTGCAGTCGGACAACCTTGTGATTTTCCCAAGTGCTTCCAGCCTGGAAACCTGTCACCTGCACTGAGGCGCCTCTACACAAACACAAGTGTTAAAAATCACAGTTGAGTGCGTGTCACGGATCACCGGACACATTAGGACGGGAATACAGTGATGCATCCTGTACCGAAACCACGGGCACACCCACAACTGCTGAGGGATGAGAGGGAAACATTAGTGGATGGTTTTGTGGCTGATGCTGGAACAGGTTGCTTGATGCTGCAGTCTGAACGGTGAGACGGCAGCACTGCCAGTGGGCGGGAGATAGACGGAGAGAGAGACGGTTGAGGCGAGAGGGGAGGGACAGGGAGAGTGAGAACATAAGACAGAAAGGCAACGGACGATCACAAAGAGAGTAGAAAAGGAGAACAAGTGCAGAGAGGGACCAGAGGAGAAGACAGAGCAGGACAATCCGAAGCTCAAAATGCCTCCCAACTTCGCCGGCACCTGGAAAATGAAGAGCAGTGAGAATTTCGATGAACTTCTGAAAGCTCTTGGTAATATTGCATTTCATCTGTTTAGCTGAGCATCACGCTGGTTCCAGGCGTTCACGTTAGAACATCTCCAGAGATGTTTCAGACTCGATTCGGCTCCCGAGGAGATGTTATCATACGCTAGACTGCGAGAGGGCTGATTATTCACATTTATCACGATGGGCGATGTGGGTAAAGTGGGTCACATGGTCGTTAAAGTTAACTGAGGGCTTTGTGTTTGGTATATTCACTTAAGGGATTTGTTTCACTGTGAGACCGGAAGGTCTCAGAACGGTTTGGGAAGACTCGGGGTGTGACAGATTTGACATTTATGCCTTTGGCAGATGCTTTAAGGAATGTGTTATATCCATATGTGTGTTCAAACCCATTGTGGCGGCGTTGCGAACACTTTTACCAGTTGAGCTACAGGAAGAATTTAATTCCTTTTTCAAAGCTCAGGACATTTAATGGTGGTCATTGAAGTATTAACTTTGTCTCAAAACTGTGTAACAATTTTAATATTAATATATTAATATTTTTGATATAATATTTTTAATATTAATATATATTTTTTTACTTTTATTTTTTTCCGAGTTAGCTTTATTTTATTTGTTTCAGTTTTAATTTAAAAATTTTAGTTTTTTACCTTATTTTAAATTTCAGTTATTTTCCAAGGCAATATTTCTAAGTTTATAATTAAGTTAAAAATGTATAAATATATATTTAATATATAAAATTAAAATTTATATATATATATATATATAAATAAAATAAAATATATATAAATAAAATAAAATATATATAAATAAAATAAATATAATATATAATGTAAAAATGTACATAATTATATTAATTATGTATTGTAGGCCTATGTATATAAAATGTTATAATTATGTATATAATTCAAAATAATAAAAATAGTTAAAATATAATTTATTAATAAATAATTGTATGTATGTATGTATATATATATATTACAATTTATAATTAAATTAGTTTATTATTAATATTTAGATAGTATATTATAATAATTGACAAAATGTTTATATTGTATTTTATATCAGCTTTATTTCATCTAACAAAAAGGATTTTAATGGTTTTAGTTTTAGTTTGCAATAAAACATTGTCCGAAAAAGTCACAAATAATAATAAAAAAAAAGATTCACATACAGAAAAATTATAGAGAAAAATGAAAATTTCCTAATTTCAGTTATAGTTTCCAAGGCAATATTTCAAATTTTCATGAAGTTTTTTTTTTTTTTTTTTTTTAAAGTTTATAATTAATATTTATTTATCTTTATATAATAATAATATATGACAAAATATTTGTTTTATTTTATTTCAGCTTTATTTCATTTAACAAAAAAGATTTGAATGGTTTTAGTTTTCATTCGCAATGAAACACTGTCTCAAAAATAGTCACAAATAATAATAATAATAAAAATAAAATGAAAAATGCAGCTCAGATCATTCGGTCTTTGATCAGATCTCTGACTTTTCAGTCATAAGAAAAGACAAATTTTCTTAAGCAAAAAGTCTCCTTTTTCTCCCTAGGAGAGCAAATGCAGATATTAAAAATGATCTTTTTCTTACCAATTCGCAGGTTTAAAATTGAGCCGTCACACTATTTTATAAGACCGTGCATGGATTTGATTTTGCATAAAGCTGCATAACAGTGTTTTTTGGATGCAAACTGCTGTTAATGTGGTAAATTCTCACAGATGTTGCTGGTTTTAAACCCCAAAGGCTGAATCCCTCTGAGGTGGGTACGGGAATGAGCTGAGGAACACCCAGAATGAGAAAAACCATTTTCAGAAGTAGAAAAGATGAACTCGCTCAACCCGCTCACGTCTTTCTGTAAAAAAAAAAAAAAAAACAGTGCTATGGTCCAAACCAGAGCAAAATCTTTTCAAACACTCCCAGAATTCCTCAGATTCATCCTGAGGGATCCTCCAGCATTTGTGGAGTTTTGCATGGCAGAGAACTGAAACAAACTCGACTGAGGACATTATAATTTAAGAGAACAGCAAGCCTGGAATTATGTTAAATTAGAATCAAGGCTAAAACAACAGAACATTTTCTTAGTATTTCTGCTTCAAAAGTGTCCTCATTCCTTCCAACTTTACAATTTGCATATTTTACACATTGCATTTCATCAGTGATGGGAAAGTACATTTTATACATGCAAGACAGTGTGTTAAACTACACTCTAAATCAAAAAATGATGTAACTTTGTTGTGTATTGTGCATGTTGGTCATTTCATTAATATAATTTAATCGCCTTAAAAACCGTTCATCCCAGGTGTGAACGCTATGCTCCGGAAAGTGGCCGGTGCTGCTGCAGCCAAACCGCATGTGGAGATCCGACAGGACGGAGAGCAGTTCTACATCAAGACCTCCACCTCCGTACGCACCACTGAAATCAACTTCCGTATCGGAGAAGAGTTCGACGAGGAGACGGTGGATGGCAGGAAATGCAAGGTGAGTCACGCCAATGGCTGACATCACCGGTGTGTGCAGATTCAGGAACGAGACACTGACCTGCTGAGCTTCACAAGGGCCAGTTAAGCCCCTAAAGCCACCTACAGGCCCGGGAACACACAAACAACCGTCATTCGATGACTCTAGGACAGATTTACAGATGGATACAGCTCAACAGTAGAGATGAGTAATAATGAAACCCCGCTCAATCTCTCCATAGGAAAATTAGCATCAAGGAGCAGTTGAGCTCGAGTTAGGCTTGCATCATTTTCCGATCTTACCTATATCAATGAAAAAGTGATTTCTTTTCATAAAATTTCTTTGTTTACATTTTTTTCGAAATATTTTCAATGGTGACTTTTTTACATTTTTGAAATGGCAATCATATTATATTTGTAAAAATGTACATAATTGTAAATATATTGTAGGTTTATATATATATATAAATAATGTTATAGTTTTATTATTTGTATATAATTCAAAATATTGGTTAAAATATTTATATTTTCAATAATTTATTAATAAATAAATAAATAAATAAATATATGTGTGTGTAATTGTAATGCATATAAAACTTGTAATATATTCTCATTTAGCATTATAAATGTATACTATTACAAATAAAAAAATTCTTACAATAATATCTATCTATCTATCTATCTATGTCCATTAGTTTATTAATAAATAAATGTGATAAATGTGTATATAACTGTTATGCATACCAAATTTGGAATTTCTAATATTATATATATATATATATATATATATATATATATATATATATATATATATATATTTAAGTTTTAGCCAGTTGTTTAGATGTATTTGTAAACTAAAATATTTACATTTTTTCTTTTTTCTAACTCATCCTCTTAGCTTTTAAATGGTTACTGTCACTGAATTTGACCCAGGAGTTTGATTGACAGACGATCTAACCAATCATAACACCAAATCCAGCATTTTGTCTGACAAAGCAGTCAGGTAGATTAACGTCGGTTGTCTTGAACTTGAGAAATGGTGTGTACTGACGTCTTTCCACGGTTGAAACAACATTCCTTCTGATGTTCATTCATGTTTATTTAATGCCACAGGCACTACAACAATCTGTCACGACATATTAAAGAGCCACAAAATGGTATTTATTGTTTAAATTTCTTTAAAAATTACAGAATTTGAAATATGAGACTGTTTAATATCAAAAGTAACCTGCTCTGTCTTGTCTGTCAACGTGTTGTCAGTTTACTCTTTGCTCCGCGATGTATTTTTCACTGATGTGTGTTGTGAGAGCGGCATGGCTTGTCGGACATAACAACAGTAAATGAACTTTGCCAACGGTCAATAGGGGTTATTCGCAATCTAACTTCTGTATTCTGTAAAACAGATCAGACTGCTTCTGGTTTAGGTCTTTTGTATGTGCTTCATGAAAAAAAATTGCTGTTTTATTCAAGATAACGTAAAAGGACTGAGCAAAGATGAGCATAACTGATGTCCCCCGCATATGCAGATTAATATTTAAAAGCTTTTTTAATTTTTCTTCTTCACACTAACGTTTAGATATTTAATAGAATAAAACACATATAACTAGGTAGTTTCGCTGATTACCTTAAAAGTCCGTAGATATGCCATCAGTTCATACTGCTGTTAACACTTTCTCTGACAAGCGGATGCAATGAGATCAGTTTTCCGGTTTGGTCATGTGACGTTCGACATATACCCTATTGCTATAGCATTAGTTAATGATGGTTGAAATGCCTCCCAGCATCCAAATTTCCCATGATCCCACAATCATGAAAACCAATCAGTGCAGTTTTTAAAGGTTAGTGAAGGATAGTTAGAAAATACAGCTAGTTTAAAATACAGTTGAGTTGTATTTGGTTGTAGTTGGTTTTCTGATTGAAAATAAGTTAAAAATGACACAATTACATTGTCCACAGTGTTTTATGGTGGAAAAAAAATTAATAGATGTCCCTTATAAATGTAATCAAGTAAACTTGTGTTGCAACATTGTGATTCAGTTCAGAGAATTTTCTGAAATGGCTGTAGAGAAAATTAATGGGTGAAAAACACTTCAGAGAAAAAATCTACCACTGTTGAGCACAGCATGCACCTAAATACTGGTAATGGACAACGCTGTTTTTCGGATAACTTCTCTGGACATCTCGGACTCTGATTTCAGATGATACACGCGCAGACACGTTTATGTAGATTTACATTAGATCACTTCGCATCCATCAGGACAAATTAGCCACTAATGTGAGCATCAATTTCCTCAGCATGAGTTTGTCCATCTACTCTAATTTCCCTTCAGATGAATATTAATGTCTCTATATCGTCTTAATCGTGTCTTCAGATGATTTGCAGAGGTGCAGTTTTAATTCCACCCAGTAACCTGAACAGATCTCGTGATATTTCCATTCACGTTCAACAAAAGCCATCCGACACAATAAAATCTAGAACCTCGTCCATAAAAACATGAAGCGAAACCCTTATATTTCATTTCACTGACCTTAACAATGTCATCTCACCAAGCAAAATGATGGCGTCATCAAACTGTGAGAAATCTAAACCTGATGGTTTCAGACTGCAAAGCTCAGCAGAAAGTGAGTTTCAACAACTATGGGGTGTTTTTTTTCAAAAATGATTCTAGACGGGCAGGAGAATCGCTAGTTACAATTGGATGTAAAAATGTCACATTGCTAGCTACTCCGCATTTTTAGGCATTACAGTCTAATTCTGTCGATGTAGGTTTTGAAACACAGCTCCGATATTAAGTTTGTTAGTCTTCAAAAGAACAGCATACTGAATCAAAGGATGTGGAATAATCAGAATGATTGATTCCCAAGAAATGGAGTCTTAACTTTGAGAATCCTCTCATGGAAATTGCTTTGTTGTTAGAGAGATGTAGCGAAAGGACGGGCGTATAGACAGGGATTTGACCTCATTTTGTTCTGGAACAGACAGCAGTGGGAGGGGGATTATTTGGGAGTCTTGCAGCCCCTGAGAGTCACGTAACTGTCTGTCTCAGATTATGTGAGCGGAGACATCTTAAAGTGTGTGTTCTGTATTTAGACGTGTGTCTTTCTGACCTACCTATGCTTTTGAAAATGTCCCCAAAAGTTGGGAAGGGTTGGACCATTGTGGATTAAGCCCACTCTTAAAAATAATGGTTCTTTATTTGCATCTGTTTCCTTGTAGAACCTTTAACATTCATAGAACCTTTCAAATGTACAAAAGGTTCTTTAGAATTTTTAAAATGGTTCTTTTTGAAGGGTTCTTTGGAAACCTAAAATGTCCCTCTATGGCTTTACTGTGAAAACACTCTTTTTGGAACCTTTATTTTTTAAGAGTGTAATAATGGGACAAAATGAGGGGTTAAGCTATAGAAAATATAATTAGCTCAGTGTCGAACAATAGAAGTCAATGTAAAGTCTCCATCGTGATATAAAAACAAACGTGTATGTAAGATGGAAGCCCTTCTCCACCACACCAATCGAGTCAAAACTATGGAAGAGGATTAGGGCCAAGCAATAATAAAAAAATAAAACCATCTCGAGATTAAAGTTGTTAAATTTCGAGAAAAAACTCATTAAATTTCGAGAAAAAAGTCGAGATAAAATGTTTAGAATAAACTCGAGAAAAAAGTCGAGATAAAATGTTGAGAATAAACTCGTTAAATTATGAGAAAAAAGTCGTTAAATTAAGAGAAAAAAGTCGAGATAAAATGTTGAGAATAAACTCGTTAAATTACGAGAAAAAACTAGTTAAATTTCGAGAAAAAACTCGTTAAATTTCGAGAAAAAAGTCGAGATAAAATGTTGAGAATAAACTTGTTAAATTACGAGAAAAAAACTAGTTAAATTTCGAGAAAAAAGTCGAGATAAAATGTTGAGAATAAACTCGTTAAATTACAAGAAAAAACTCGTTAAATTTTGAGAAAAAAGTCGAGATAAAATGTTGAGAATAAACTCGTTAAATTACGAGAAAAAAACTAGTTACATTTCGAGAAAAAAGTCAAGATAAAATGTTGAGAACAAATTTGTTAAATTATGAGAAAAATGTAGTTAAATTTCGAGAAAAAAGTCAAGATAAAATGTTGAGAATAAAGTCATTAAATTACGAGAAAAAAGTCATTAAATTACAAGAACAAATTCGTAATTTAACGTCTTTTTTAATCGACTTTTTTCTCGAAATTTAACTACATTTTTCTCATAATTTAACGAATTTGTTCTCGTAATTTAATGACTTTATTCTCATAATTTAATGATTTTATTCTCAACATTTTATCTCGACTTTTTTCTCGAAATTTAACGACATTTTTCTCATAATTTAACGAATTTGTTCTCGTAATTTAATGAGTTTATTCTCAACATTTTATCTCGACTTGTTTCTCGAAATTTAACAACATTTTTCTCATAATTTAATGAATTTGTTCTCGTAATTTAACGACTTTTTTCTCGTAATTTAATGGGTTTATTCTCAACATTTTATTTCGACTTTTTTCTCGAAATTTAACAACTTTAATCTCGAGATGGTTTTATTTTTTTATTATTGCTTGGCCCTAATCCTCTTCCGTACAAAACGATGACTTAAGAAGTTGAAATTATGACTTAAAAGTCATAATTATGACATAAAAGATTTAAATTATGACAGTCGTAATTATGACATACTAAATCGAAATTATGATTTGAGTCATTATAAGTCATAATTTCGACTTTTTCTTATAATTATGACTTTTAAAGTCTGCATTTCGACTTCTAATCTCATAATAATAACTTAGTATGTCATAATTTCAACTTTTTATGTCATATTTATGACTTACCAGAGCATGTTTTTTTTTTTTTTTCTTATGTGGCGGCAATGAGCTTCCATATAGTGCTGTCTCCTGCTGGGCACATTATTACTGAGAGCACTAGATCAGATCCCCGCAGGTCCGACTCACACCCCATCTGCACTGCAAACGCATGAAGTAACATGCCAAACTACAATGCAATGCATTATCAAAGCTGTGAGCCCTTCACATGCAATGCAGACAGCTTTGTTACTTATAATGGAACCATTCAGGGATCTTCATACTGGCTTTTATAACCACAAAGTGACCACAAGTCATTAATTTCCAGTAAGAGTTGGCGATATGAAGCAACTAGCTTTTGATTGAATTATAGGCTATATTAATACCTTAAATTAGCTTAAATGACAGTTGCGTCGCTTCACTACCATTCATAAACCCTCTCCTGTGGCCTCATGGGATAGTCACGAAGGCCGGTTGCTATAGAGACAGACCTCTCACCTGCCACAGGGCAGAAGGCTGAGACTAAAAATGATCGTGAGTGAGAGAGACGGAGAGAAAAGATGGGTGGCCATGCTAATCGTCTCCTGGAGATTTTGGAGAGACTATTCCACTCGTTTTCTTTACTTCGTTGCTACTTTATTGTTCAGATCCTGTCTAAGATGCAGATGTTTGGCTATGCAAATCTACAGTTATTTGTCATGCCAATAAAGCACATTAAAGTGAAAAAAAGAGAGTTTGTGTATTTTGCTCTGATTCATTTCAGTGGAGGGCTTTATGATTTAGTCGCCTAAACATACACATTTATGCATTTGGAAGATGCTTATATCCGCAGTGCATTCAAAGTATAATCTGCATTTGATCAGCATGTGCATTTCCAAGGAATTAAACCCATTATTTTGGTGTTGCAAGTGCAATGCTGTTCAAGTTGAGCTAAATGCAATTAAAATTGCAAAAGGGTGAAAAAAAGTGTCCCTTTTTCATCCTCACCCCATCCCAAAGTCATCACAGCCACCATATATAGACGATGAAAGGGTCATGTGCTGCCCCAAAGATTCAGATTAGTGGTCAATCATCACTATGGGTTTTTCAGTGCCAGATTATTAAACTTTTACTTCATTAAACAGCAGTGGATTTCTTCATTGTGTTTTACTCTGCATCCTGGTTAATGCATCGTATTATTGATTGTTACCGAAGATGTGTGTGTGTGTGTCCCTGCTGTCAGAGTTTTTGTTAGTCTAGGCGAGACAAATGAGTGTGTCAGGTCGCTGTACACTGTCTCATTTTAAAAGGATTTCAGATCAAGCTGCATAAATTAGTTTAAAGACAGTGCCTGAGGCCAGAGAGAGACAGAGAAAGAGAGAGAGAGACAGGCACAGAGAGCTGATATGAACAGAGTCTGATTGCTGATGTTGTTTTGCTGCAGTTATCTGCGGCCTTCCATTATACACACCCAAACCATTGACTTCTATTGTTTTACATTTAATTTATTTAATATTTATATTATATATTTATTTATATTATTAATATTTATTAATAAAAATTAGTGCTGTCAAATTGATTAATCGCATCTAACTCTCTCTCTCTATATATATACACATACATATATATATATATATATATATATATATATATATATATATATATTAGATCGGGCGGTTCCAACAGGAGGGGTTACATTTATTACGATTAATAGATTTGACAGCACTAATAAAAATATACATTGCAAACAATATTATATTTATATTATTCATTTAAAATTGAATTCAATTCTACTTTTTAAAATAATAATAATAATAATAATAAAAAAACTATTTTATTTTCAAATTGTTTTTGGGTGTCCCCAAACTAACTATAATTTAATTTTAATTTAACTATAGTTAAATTTAAAGACTTTAAATGAATAATTTACTCAAAGAAAAAAAGAATTTCTGAAGAAAATAATTCTTTTGAGTCAAATCAATGAATCGGTTGATCCGATTCATAAAATCAGTGTGAATGATTCATTTAGGATATATAACATTTATAAGTTAAAGGGTTAGTTCACCCAAAAATGAAAATTCTGTCATTTATTACTTACCCTCATGCCGTTCCACACCCGTAAGACCTTCATTCATCTTCGGAACACAAATTAAGATATTTAAGTTGGCTCCGTGAGGCCTCCATAGGAAGCAATGTCACTTCGTCTATCAAGATCCATAAAGGTACTAAAAACATATTTAAATCGGTTCATGTGAGTACAGTGGTTCAATATTATTATTATTAAGCGACGAGAATATTTTTGGATCGCCAAAAATAACAAAATAACGACTTATTTAGTGATGGCCGATTTCAAAACACTGTTTATGAATCAGTGTGTCGAATCTGCTGTTCGGAATCGGAGCGCCAAAGTCACGTGATTTCAGCCGTTGGCAGTTTGACACGCGATCTGAATCATGATTCGACACACTGATTCACTTGTGCTCCGATGCTTCCTGAAGCAGTGTTTTGAAATCGGCCATCACTAAATAAGTCGTTATTTTGTTATTTTTGGCGATCCAAAAATATTCTCGTCGCTTAATAATAATAATATTGAACCACTGTACTCACATGAACCGATTTAAATATGTTTTTAGTACCTTTATGGATCTTGAGAGAGGAAGTGACATCGCTTCCTATGGAGGCCTCACGGAGCCATCGGATTTCAGCTAAAATATGTTAATTTGTGTTCCGAAGATGAATGAAGGTCTTACAGGTGTGGAACGGCATGAGGGTAAGTAATAAATGACAGAATTTTCATTTTTGGGTGAACAAACCCTTTAATATCAAATTTACAGATAATAACAATGAAATTTTGATCTGCAGAGTTTGGCCACATGGGAGACAGAGAATAAAATGTACTGCAAACAGACGCTGGTGGATCGAGACGGACCCGTTACATACTGGAGTAGAGAGCTGCGGGGAGACGAACTGATCCTGGTGAGAGACTCACAAACACACCGTATCATCGCTAAACACTGTATTGTTCAGATGTTGCTCTTCTACAGACTTCTCCATTACATTTCACTTAAGTATCAGGTTTGTTATAGAAAAAAGGGACTAAATTTTGACTGAAACATTTCTCGCATCTTTGTCTACTATTTTGGACCTAAAGGAAGATTGTAAAGGAAGAGACTTGTTCACTTCTCCAGACAGAAGGAGCTGGATGATGTTACAGCCTCCACGGCTGAATATGGTTGATCTTAAGAGAGATTTTATGACTTCAGACAGGAAACAGCCTATGGATTTATTTTCCATATAGCTTAACATTAAGACAGTGAGAGAGAGAGAGAGAGAGAGAGAGTGAGATGGTGGGTGTGAGATGTTTAATGGAGCAAATCGATCAAGCTGCTTTTCCTACTTCAGTCTCATGTGACTCGCACTCTGGGTGTCCTTTACAGACAGTTTTGGCCACCAAAAGGTTCAAAGTAGGGTAAGGTGCTTCAGAAAATTTGGATTTTCATTCTCGTGGGTCAAACAAAATTTTATATGAGCGGTTTTATTTTCCATTTATTATGCAGTTTGTTATCCTGTTACCAAAATTTGGTAAATATTTCTAGCAATAAAATTCTAGCAATAAAATTTATATATATATATATATATATATATATATATATATATATATTATTAAGTTTTTTTAATTATTTTTTTTTTTTAATTAAAAATTAAATAGACAAAATGTATATAAAAAAAACATGGCTGGAATAAACTTTTTAAAAAATATAATACAAAAATTCTAAAAAACTTTTTCTTACAATAACTTATTTTAGTATTGTATTTTATTGCATAGTATATTATAAGTATAGTATATTTTAAATATTTTATTGTTACGCTTTTCCTAGACTTTTTTTAAATGAAAATCCAATCTAAAAGTATTTTAAATTATTAAAAATTATTATACATACATAATTAATAAAAGCTACTGTTCAAAGGTTTGGGGTCAGTAAATTGTTTTAAAAGAAACTGTTTTTATTGAGAAAGGATGCATTTAATTGATCAAAAGAGAAAAATTATGTGTATTTAGCGCATTATTTTAGCACATAAGATATTTTGAAGAATGTTGGTCATTGATGGTAGCCATCAACTTCCATAGTAGGAAAAATAAATACTATAGAAGTCAATGGCTACCGTCGACTTTCTGGTTACCAACATTCTTCAAAATATTTTCTTTTGTGTTCAACAGAAGAAAAAAAACACAACTTGAGGGTGAGTAAATTTCATTTTTGGGTGAACTCTCCCTTTAGGGCACCCACACAGCGACCCAAAATAACATGATATGTAGGTAATTTTACCAGGGGAACCATGCCAAAAACACGGATTTGACCCCCCACCTCCCCAATTGGCCGGGTTTTGTTGTGAAAACCTGGCAACCCTGGGGACTTCATCCAAACCTTTTTCTTACTTCCCCCAACAAATTTTCTGTGAAAAGCAGTCCAAACACTATTATTGCCACAAATTAAGATATGTTTGATGAAATACAAGAGGTTTTTTTTTAATCTCCCATAGAAAGCAACATAATTACCACATTCAAGGTCCAGAAAAGTAGTAAAGACATCGTTAAAATAGTCAACGTGACTACAGTGGTTCAATCTTAAAGGGATAGTTCACCCAAAAATGAAAATGTGATGTTTATCTGCTTACCCCCAGGGCATCCAAGATGTAGGTGAATTTGTTTCTTCAGTAGAACACACATGATGATTTTTATCTCTAACCGTTGCCGTCTGTCAGTCGTATAATGCATGGCAATGGGAACAAAATCTATGAGAGTAAAAAAAAACATGCACAGACAAATCCAAATTAAACCCTGTGGCTCGTGACGACACATTGATGTCCTAAGACACGAAACGATCAGTTTGTGTGAGAAACCGAACAGTATTTATATCATTTTTACCTCTAAAACACCACTATGTCCAACTGCGTTCAGCATCCGGTTAGTGAGGTCTGAAAACACGTTCTGATGACGGAAGTGACGTCTCGCACGCTTTGCTTCAATGATTGCTAGATATCACTTCCATTGTCAGAGCGCGATCAGACCTCACTAAGCGAGTGCTGAACGCAGTTGGACAGAGTGGTGTTTTAGAGGTAAAAATGATATAAATACTGTTCGGTTTCTCACACAAACAGATCGTTCCGTGTCTTAGGACATCAATGTGTCGTCACGAGCCGCAGGGTTTAATTTGGATTTGTCTGTGCATGTTTTTTTTTACTCTTATACTCCCATTGACACACATTATACGGCTGACAGTCGGCAACGGTTGGAGTTAAAAATCATCATTTGTGTTCTACTGAAGAAACAAAGTCACCTACATCTTGGATGCTCTGGGG